>PVJX010001715.1:0-108808 GCA_004027295.1 Dolichotis patagonum
CTGTGATGTTCTGTGCCAATTTCACTATACTGTCTCAATTGGCTTTATTCCATCCTTTTTTTTCTGTTTGCAGCCTCACTGTGTGTTCACTTTGTATGCCTTAATTTTGTAACATGAACAGCTATTTCTGGGAGGACAGTATGTGGTTTGTCAACTAGTGATTTATGGGTTTTTTTGAGGTTTTGTATTGTTTCTACCCTTTTTTCTGTATTGCTTTTTTTTTCCTCTTTAAATAAAATTTTAAAAAAACTAATCAGATGGGTGTGGTGGTGCACAGCTGTAATCTCTGCACTTGGGAGGCTGAAGCAGGAGGATCACCTTGAGTCTGAGGCCAGCCTAGACTACATAGTGCCACCCTGTCTCAGAGAACCAAAAACCAAACAACAAAACAAAACTTTAATCATAAGGAAATAATCAGATTAATCTAAATTGGGAGACACTCTGTAAAATACCTCACCTGGATTCTTTAACATTGTTGTCATGTAAAACACACTAGGTAGGAGGAGCACTGTATCAGATTACAGGAGATCAAAAAATGGTTTGTTTTGTTTCGGTCTTTTGAAACAGGGTCTCTGGCTATGCAGTTCAACCTGGCCTTTCGGTCACTCTGTAACCCAGGCTGATCTCAAACTTGCATCAATCCTCCTGCCTCAGCCACCCAAGTGCTGAGATAAAAAAAAAAAAAATAAGACAACAGGGGCCAGGGATTTAGCTCAGTGGCTCAAGCATGTGTTTGGTAAACGTGAGATGGTGAGTTCGATTCCCAGTACCAAAAAAAAAAAAAAAAAATCAAGGCCAGCCTCAACAAATCAGTAGTGAGACTCTATCACAAAATTAAAAATTGTGTGCCACGGGTTTAGCTCAGTGGTGTAAATGCCTGCTTGGCAAATGTGAGGTTGTGAGTTTGATCCCCAGCACAAAAAAAAAAAAAAAAAAAAAAAATTAAAAAGATGTACCTCAAAAAAAAAAAAAAAAGATGTAGCTCAGTAGTACAGCACCTTTGGGGTTTGGTCCCCACTAGAAAAAACTATGACAAAATAATGCATGAAATTGAAGGATTTATAAACATTCAATGTACTCTTCTGGCAACTCTACACATGTGAAAATTTTCAAAGTAAATATGTGGGAAGGAAAAACAGGACCCAGTACGAAATGTGTAAAAGGGCAAAGCTTTGGCCAAATCTTGTATTCCAACTCCAGCATTACGTATGTTAGTGAAAAGATAAACATTTAAACACATCCAACAGGAGAAAATAAAAATGCGTGTAAAGGGTAAACGAGATGAATTAAATGTTATGCAATTTATAGCATAAGCAAATGACAGTTAGGAGACAAGGTGAACTTAGCATCATATCTCTACCGAGCACAATCTTTTCTGAGCCAAAGCGGCTGGGATTTCTCCGCACCTCCAGCTAACAACCATAAACGACAACTATGTGTCTAGCAACGGAAAACTTAACGGACCCGCTAGCTGGTTGCACTTCGGTCGTCAAAACCCTAAATCCAACCGTAGGTGAAATGTGTTTGCGTTCCTTTTGCTAGGCTGACAACCTCCATTCCCAACTCTCAGTAACCTTTTAATTTCCTAAAAGGGTGCCTCAAAAGTTCCTATAAAACCACGACTGCTTGAACCAAAAACAGTAACAAATAAGCGCACGGCCAGGCAAGGAGGTCAGCACGCACTGCTGAGGGTTCAAGAAAAGAACTTCAGTCGATGCAACATTTAAAAAAAGAAAAGAAAAGGAAAGAAAAAAGTCGGGGTTTAGCTCAGCGGCTCCAGCGCCTGCCAGGTAGCGCGAGGTGAGTACGATCCCCGGTACCAAAAATAAATAAAAAGTGAAAAAGAAAAAAGAAAACTCACAACGCCCAATCTCCCGCGTCTGGACGCCGCACCCCAAGGTGCCCGAGCCTCGCGCCCCCGCTCCCGGCGCAGCGCGGCCCCCGCCCGGGTCCCGTACCCGGCTGCTCCGCTCCGCAGGCCTCGCCAGCGCGGTCTTTC
Organism: Dolichotis patagonum; assembly: GCA_004027295.1. NCBI lineage: Eukaryota > Metazoa > Chordata > Mammalia > Rodentia > Caviidae > Dolichotis > Dolichotis patagonum. Next base: position 2,000 of record PVJX010001715.1, read on the forward strand.
CCGGCCCCCACTCACTCTTCATCCTGACACGGGCGTGGCACCCCCTCGCCCACCGTGGACGGCAGAGAAAGGGCAGCAGGGAGGCGCCCGGCCTCTCGCGTTCCTCAGGCGGCTCCCGTTAGGACCTCCGCGGCCGCGCCTCAGGAGCCTACATCAGACGTTCGCCGCCATATTGTATTCCTGTCACCCTAGCAACCGCCAGGCCCCGCCCTTCCCGGGGCGGGGGGCAACCCGAGCGTGCGCACACGTCCCGCCAGTGCCCACCTGTCTGTGTGGTGCACACAGACAGGTGCACTGTCATTTGCTTATGCTATAAATTGCATAACATTTAATTCATCTCGTTTACCCTTTACACGCATTTTTATTTTCTCCTGTTGGATGTGTTTAAATGTTTATCTTCTACCTGGTTGCTAAGCAACCGTCGGCTGCTTTGACTCTAAATACAGTTTCCGGCCTTCCAGAGTAGGCGATCTTCGCTAGACTCGCTTTCCCAGCCGTCCTTGGAATTTAGCCATTTGGAGCCTAAGAAAGGGTGGACAATAGCCTTGAGCTCTGACTGGCTCACGAGTTGTCACATTCATTGACACCTGTCCCTTGTCTCAATCTGCAGTTGAACACTACCAGTCTGCTACGTGGTGACTGGCCACTAAAGTTTTAAGCTTTCTTTTTCAATCAGCAAACATTTATGTTGCCCCAAGCACTGTTGAAGACATTGGGGATACAAAGAAAGACAGTCCACACGGTTCCTGGCTTCTTGAGACTTTCTTTTCTTTCCTTTTGTTTTCATTTTCTTGAGACAGGCTCTCATTACGTCCGTAGTTCAGGCTGGCCTCGACGGAGACATACTTTCTAGCATACACTTGAAAGAATGAGGAATCAACTACTGTACATGCCAAAGTGAGGACAGAGCCACACAGTGACCTGGGCCTTCAGACCCTGGCAGTGCATGAAGTAAACCACCATTCACCGGGTTTCCTTACATCTTAGTGAGATCAGGTATCCTTCTTTTTTCATTTTGTTTTTTGAGGGTGAAACAGTTAAACGTGTTTCCTGTAGAAGAAGAAGTAGGAGGAGAAACAAGGAAGGAAGAAAGGGAAAAAGGAAGGAAGAAGAGATGTGTGAAATGTGAAATAATCCTCTCAAGTTCTTTCCTTCCTCCCAGAGGCAGGCTGAGGTACCCTGGTCTTGGGGGTCTCAGGAGATTGGAGGCCACATGTGGAACTGACGATTTATTGGTTCCCAAAACATGTGCAGCGTGAACTAGCAGTGGTGGGTACCTGAGCGGAGTCAACACTAATATATGGCAAGCCAGGCCATTTTACAGGAACTACTGCACGCATAGTAGGCATGAGCTGTCTACAGCACAGTCTAGAAGGCCCAGTACTGGGGACCTGGCCAAGATCCCCAATCTCCCAAATGAGTGTGCAGGGAAGGCTTAAATAAATGAGACAAGTGATTTGATTTTAAGGCTCCAGGGGGATCAAAAACCTCCAGCAGAGTTTGACACTCTGGGGGCTGAGACAAAGAGCTTCTCTGGGCCACCCATATTTATTAGGTTTTCAAACAAAATCGGGGAAACTGAGGAGAGTGCCGGAACTGAGAAGGACCTTGGGAGTCACTTCAAAGACTTCTCCAAGTAGCCAGGCATCCTCAGCTGTGACCTTATCTTGTCTTTTAAGGTATCTCTAGCATCACAGGCTACTGCAGTTCTCAGTCAGGGCTAGAGATATAGTTCAGGATCATAGCACCTGCCTGGCAAGTGAGAGGTTGTGAGTTCGAATCCAAGTACACACACACACAAAACCATGGCTCTTGATTTGCTGACTTCAGCACAGAGGAGGCACTTGCGCCCTGTCATATGTAAAATGTTACATTTATATACACCCCACCCTTGAGGGGATGGGATGTGGGGAACCACTCAGACTGCTTCGAAGCTCAGGGGCGCCTAAGGACACAATATCATCAACACAAAAGTGACACAGTGTGACTTGGCCAAGGTGGCCAGGTCCTGGGCCACTAGGCCATGACACAAAGTTGAGCTATGCAAATAGCCTTGGAGCAACATCTGGAAAATCCATTCCCTGCCCTCCCAGATGAAGGCAAATTAGCTTCTGCATGGACCACACTGAAGGGCTCTGTGCAGGATGTGTCACCCCTGCTTTTTCCAATTTCAAGATATTTGTCCCATTGCTTCAGGACCTCCAGGCAGTTGCTGCTGCTTCACACACAGAATTCAAGTGGCCTGCAGGAGGAGAGTCAGTGGTGCGAGCTATAGACTCCCTCGGACTACGGTTTTTACTATGAGAATTTGCAGCTGGAATTCTCCCTGCATGGTGTCAAGCCCAGCACCAGTCAGCGTGTCCACTCCCAGCATGGATTCAGCAACCAGGGAAACATCAGCATCATACAGGCGTGGGGGGCAGGCGCCCAATAGCCAAAGTCACCTGGACTGTTGGAGACCACTACGAAGCGGCTCTGAGCAGGATTTAAAATTAACTCATTGGCTTTCTGTGTTCATCTGTGAGTCTGTCCTAGGCCTCGGCCCTTGCCTGGTAATAGGTGCTGACTCACAGTAAGTGAACCTCTATGAATCACTGGTTCTGGCTCCTGCTGGCCCAGAAAGGAGGACCCAGCACCTGGGAAATGCCAGACAGTCTCCTTCCCAGCCTCAGGTCCTACCTGGCCATCTCTGTGGAATCTCTGCCCCCACAACCGCCACAAACACATTTCTGGTTCGTTTGTTCAATCGTTTGTTCTGAGAATTGAACCCAGGATCGCTCACTGAGCTATATCCTCAGCACCCTTATGTATTTATTAATTTATATTTTGAAACAGGGCCTATTTAAATGGTTCAGATTGGGTTGAACTTCCACTCCTGTTGCCTCAGCCTCTTAAGTATCTGGTTTATAGGCCTATGGCACCAGGCCCAGCTCGACTTCTTCCATTTCCACTCATTGATTTGTGATTCTTACCACTAACTCTGATAGTGTGGAAATATGTGTTCTCTTAACCTAAAAAATGAACATTAGCATGTTTGTGTAGGAGGTGCTGAGCCACTTAGGCTGAGTCAGGGGATGGCTTGAGCCCCAAAATTTGAGGCTGGTTAATTCCTCTACTTGGAGGCTGAGGCAGGAAATCAAAAGTTTCGGTTTAGCCTGGGCAACATAGTGACTTAGCGAGATCTTACCTCAAAAATAAAAAATAAAAAATGGCTGGGGGTGTAGCTCAGTGCAAAGACACTGGCTTCAATTCCCAGTACAAAAAATTAAAAATTAAAATAGGTTAGGAAGATGGGCCTAGCAAAGGAACGCGTGGCTGTCCAGTGGGTCACAGGCGATCCCCTGGCGTCCATCCTTAGTCACTGCGCCTTGCCTGCGCCTGGATCTGGGCGAGAGCAGTACCCCTGCAGCTGCAGCAGTCAGTCACCTCTGCGCTGGGCACGGTCCTCGGTGAGGGGAGGCTGCAGACTGTTACCCATCCTAGGCTCCTTCTCGGGCAGAGACCGCTGTCAACAAATAAGGGGAGGGGCGGGAAAGGTGAGGTAAGGGGCGCAGAGACTTGGAGGAGCCGAGGATGGACCCGGGGTGTCGGGGCGCAGGTCCTTTAACTCTGGCCCCTCTCTGGAGCTGGGACTGGACACAGCACAGTGTACTGTTTCAGTCTGAGTCTGGCCCAAACAGTGCACCAGCTGCTTATACTCAGAAATGCTCTGAGCCAGGCATGGCTCTCAGTTCTCTGAGAGGCTGAGGCAGGCACATCTGAAATTCCAGCCCAGAATGGGCAATTTAGCAGACACTGTCTCCAAACAAAAACGAAAAGTCTTCACTGTGTGAAATCCAATCCAATTTTAAGTGGGCTGCCTGACTGTTCATTTGCCACCTGAGCAGTTTATTAGGTGCAAGTTAGAGGGAGTGGGAGTAGGGGGTGTTGAGGGTTCGGAACAACCCTATCTCACTTTGTGAAATGTGAGCCAGCCGGGAGTACTGGTGCAGGACTGTAATCCTAGCATTTGGGAGGCTGAAGCAGGAGGATCCCAAACTCTGAGCCCAAAGACCAAACCCTGTCTCAAACTTTAACAACATTAATTTTTAATCGCCGAGATGTGAGCCAGCTGGGCCTGGGCCCGAAGCCCCAGCTGTGCAGGAAGGAGGCTGAGCAAGAGCATGGCTGGAGCCCAGGAGTTCAAGGCCAGTTCAAGGCAACAGACACAGACAGGCCCCTGCCTGAGACAAGTAAAGCGTGGGGTGATTTTCGGACTCCTGTATCATCCATTCGACTCCGGTTTATTGGGCACGTGCTGCCCCATCCATTAGCTCTGGGCATTGGGCTGTGCACAGATCTTGGCAGGGAGGACTTTACTGCCTCAGCCTCCATGGAGTCAGCCTTGCTGGGGACACAGGTGAAGGCAGCCGGCTTCCTGAAGCCTCCCAGCACGGCACAGGTGCATTCTGCACAGCGCCTGAATTTGTTTGTTTGAGACAGGGTCTCGAACTCATGGCTGCGATCCTCCTGCCTCAGCCTCCTGAGCGCTGGATTCCAGGTACGCATTCCCAGCGCAGTGGAACCCTTCTGTCTCAAGCTGTGTCTCACGTTCTGCTAACGAGAGAGCGCGAGATGAAAACGTTTTTCAGGCCCTAGAAAATAGAGAGGAAAGAGAAGAAAGAGGAAGAGCAGCTGTGTGCACAGGCACTGAAGCCTGCACCCGGGAGGATCCAGCCGTTCCTCCTCTCTGGGTGTGCTCAGGGCGCACAGACGATCAAGTGCAGAGCGCAGTGTGGAGGCGCGCTGGCGCACACCAGCGATCCCAGCAGCCGAGAGGCTGTGGCAAGAGGATCACCGCGAGTTCGAGGCCAGGCTAGGCCACATAATGGGCTTCGAGACCAGCCTGGACTACATAACGAGACTCTGTCTCAAAAATCAAACTCAATAAAACAAAAAAGAACGCGAGCAGGATGAAACGGGCCGCCTCTAAACAGCCCGCGAACCCACGAGACCCCCTGCCAGCCCCAGGCGGACGCGGCCTGCAGGAGAAGCTCAGGCGGGACGCAGATCGCCAAGGCGACCGCGCCGCAGTCCCGGCGCCTCCCTTACCCGGCCTCGCTTCTGCGCCGCCCGGGGCGAACCCGGAGGACTGCAGGCGTGGTGGAGTAGCTCAAAGGCGATCCCGCAGGCGGCAGCCCTAGCGGCCGGTTAGCTCAGTTGGTTAGAGCGTGGTGCTAATAACGCCAAGGTCGCGGGTTCGATCCCCGTACGGGCCACGAGTTTTGTTTTTTTGGTTTTTTTAAAATTCATTTCGCAACTGTTTAAAAAGAACTGCATTTCGGTTCCACAAGCGGCGTGTGGGAAAATCATCTCTGCTGCATTCGGCTGGGAAGTCGCTTCAGGCACCGGATGGGGACCGCAGGGAGGCGCTGTTTGTCCCCACGCCCATTTCGGGACCTCTTCGGTAGCACAGGCAGCCTTCAGCCTGGCGGGAGGTGCCGCACAACCGAAGCAGGTCTCTCAGATGACACCGTCGGAGGTTCTCCGAGGTGTCAATCCAGAGCTGGAGTAGATGCTGAGTCGCACGGAGTGGACTTAAATTCACTATTCTCCTGCCTCAGCCTCCCAGGCTACAGGTATGCAGTCGCACACCAGCGCCTCCCTCCAACCACAAATATGGAAATGGAACTTGGGGATTTCACAGTGGGTTACATCTCTAGTCCTTTTATTTTATTTTATTTATTTTATATTTTTTGAGATAAGGTTTCACAGTGTAGCCCAGGCTGGTCTAGAACTCTTAGAGATCTCCTGCTTCAGGCTCCTTAGTGCAGGGATTACAAGTGTGTACCACCACGCCCAGTTTAATTTAAATTTTTTTTCTAATTTTATTTTTGTATTATGAAACAGGGTTTTGCTAAATCGCTAATCGCCCAGGCTGGGCTCAAACTTGGCAATTCTCCCGCCTCAGCCTACCAGAGTGCTCCAATTACAGGCACGCTGATAGTTGTGTGGTGTGAGGCTTCTGGCTGCCCAGGTGTCTGGAAGCCTCCTGCCTTTTCCTTCTGTTCCTTTCTTTTCAGATAAGTCTCAGGCTTCACGTTTGCTCCTCTTGGTTCTGCCTTTTGCAGTTCGGGGGCAGTGGCTGAGTCTGGTTGCAGGCCCAGGCCCAGGCTCAGGAGAGCAGGAGTCCACTTCCCAGGCCACTTCCCAGGGTCCAGGTCACTTGCGTCAGCGCCCGATGGGCCAGGGGCGTGGTGTCCACGGTGGAAACTGCGCTCCTTCTCTCTTGAGGTCCGACCTAATTCCCGAACTTGATTGGCTTCCCACACACGGCCAAGCCGTGGAAATGCGTGGTGGCGCCGAGATGATTTTGAGCTAAAGGCATCAGAGCACCTGAGGCCCAGCGTCTGCTGCAAAGCAGAGCCCAGGAAGGAGTCAGCAGAACTTGACCACGAACCCTTGCTGCGAACGGCTGGGGCTGAATCAGCTTGGTACCTGGGATCGAGAGGGCTGCCCTGCAGGTCTGCAGACATCATCGCCGAGTACAGGGAGTAGGGTGGGAGATGGGTATGTCGTCACCGCACACTCCAACCACCTCCCAGGTCTCATTTCTCTGTGCACTCTTTTACGCACATAAATAAAAATGCATGACTACATCGTGTCATCTCTTTCGATTCTGGCTTCTGTCAATTTAATTTGAAGGCCTTCATTTGAGGAAAGGCATTTTCTTCTCCACAGGCTCAAAAGATAATAACAAATACCATAGGTCAGATGGTGGGAGAGATCCTAGGCTTAGGGGTGGTGGGACCGTTGTGACATCTGAGGATGGGAGGGCCAGAGGGTTTTCTTTCAAAATTAGAAATAAAAGGAAAAGAAACTGGGCACATCTCTAATCCCACCTATTCAGGAGCCTGAGGCAAAAGGATTACAAATTTGAGGTCAGCCTGGGAAATTTAGCAAGACCCTGGCTCAAAACCAAAACAAAACAAGCTGAAAACTCTGGTTCCTTTTTGTTAGATTTATGGCGGGGGAGGGGGCAGGAATCCACAAATCCCTTGCAGAATGACATTGAGAACATTTGAATGGTGTGATGCGTTAGGTCAGCGGCTCTGGAATCCCGAAGATCTCCTCTTGAGAAATCCGGGTCAGCTCCTGGAGGAGGAGACACGGGAAAATGAAAAAACAAGGCCAGAGTATTTGTCTCACAGTATTAGGGAGGAGGGCAGGGCGCGGTCAGGCGCCTCCCGAGGTAGTTTGGCCTGCCCGGGACTCGTAGCCCGCCCCTTTCCCACGTGACGCACATTGGTGGCGCCGTTGCTTCGCGACCCAGGTTCGAGTCCGTGTTTCGACCGTAATGGCGGACGCAGAGTCGGAGACCCAGGGCGGCAGCGAGCGTGGCGGCGACGGCAGCAGCAGCGGCGGCGGCGGCGGCGGCGGCGGCGGCGGCGGGCGGGCTCCCCCCGGCCAGGGCGGCAGCTCGTCTCTCGTGGCCCCGCTGGGCCCCGAGCAGCTGTGGCGGGTGCTGGAGCAGGTGACGAGGGCGCAGCTGCCGCCGCCGCCGCCGCCGCCGCCGCCACCCTTCGTGCTGCAGGACGCAGCTCAGCGGCTGCGGGATGCGGCCCAGCAGGCCGCCCTGCAGCGGACTCCGAGCGCTGAGCCCCCGCGCCTGCCGCGTCTGCTGCCGCCCCAGGTGAGGCGCCGGGGATCGGAGGGAGACAGGCCCGGACGGGGCCAGGGCGGGTTATTGGCTTTGAGGCAAACCGGCTGCAGAGGCCCTGTGACCGCTTTAGAGCTCGTATGACCTGAGCCGAGCTCCGCAGTCCCTAATCGCTTCCCCCTTTTCTTCCTATGGGCTTGGTTCATTCAATATTTATTGACTGCCTGCTGTGTCCGGCACTGGCCCAGGTGCAGGGTGTAGTTGGAGCACACGCGATGAAGATCATAACGCAGGTCCTGGGGGGACAGGGAGCTGCTTCACAGTGCGTGTCCCTGGCCTGACTCTGCAGCTGAAACCTGGATGCATTAAAGGAAGCCACGCAGAGCGCTTGTGGGATTGGAAGCACAGCCAGTGCCAAGACAGACTCAGGACAAAATCGAGCACATATTCCAATAATTTGCAGCGTGCCACCCCGAGTGACAGTGGTTGTGATTTGTGACCTCAGTGCCCAGCATGATGCACCGTGCAGTTTAGACCACTAGAAACATGAACGCACTCTGCTACAGCATCCTCTCTCTGAGTGTTTTTCCTGGGGTTGACCCGAGAGTGTGGCCTCTGAAGCCGGAGGTCCTACACATCAGTGTGAAATCACATCACCTTCTCGTGAGTGACAAAAGGCTGCTCATCCTAATATTGCCAAAAGGAAAGAGCTTATAGCTGTTTATGATGGCAGCACCCCTGTAATACCAGCACTCTGGGAGGCTGAGGCAGGAGGTTCACAAATTCCAGCCAAGCCTGGGCAACTTAGTGACTTAGCAAGAACCTGGCTCAAAATTTAAAAAAGTAAAAGAAGGGCTGGAGATGTAGTTTAGTGCAAAGACCCTATGTTCATGCCCCCCCCTGTACCACAAAAACAAACAAATAAAAAATCGCCAACCACAAAACACGTTTTCCACTGGAAAAAATAGGATATTGACTGATTTGCATTGGACAGGCTTGTACTCAGTTGACAATCAAGACTTATTGCTGCCTAGGCCAGCATTCTGGGAGGCTGAAGTAGGAGCATCACAAGTTTAAGCCCAACCTGGGGAACTTAGTAAGACCCTGTCTCAAAAAGGACTGAGGATATAGTTCAGCACAAAGGCCCGGAGTTCAAACCCCAATACTATGAAAAAGTGAAGAAAAAAAAAATGACTGTCTTGTACAAGTTTGGAAAGACAGGTGTGATTCTGCCCCAATGCTGCCCTTGCTAGGGTTGCCACCTCAAGCGACCCGACCTCACTGGCTTCGAATGGCCCTCTGCTGAGGAGCCAGGTGCCGTGCCCACTGGCTGTGTGCAGCCAGGCCTGGTCAGAAGACAGCAGGGTCCCCTCCTAGGGCTGCTGCTGTTTTCAGAGCTTCTTGGCAGCCACCATGGCTGTGCACTTAGTTCCCAGCAGCAGCAGTGTTTTTGTACCAGCATTTTCCAGGTGGGGAAAAAGCTCAGACAGGTTGAGTAATTCTGTCCAAGGCCCTGAAGGTGTGGCTGCACTCTGGAACCTTCGTCCATGCCATACCCATGGCTATGTCTTCTTGCGTTTGATGTGGCAACTTCAGAAAGATTCCAGCAATAATGTGTTCCCATCAGGTAGAAACAACCTAATCCAGGTCAGGCTGTGTGATAGGATTGTCCTGTGCAGCCAGGCTAATGTCGAGTGATGTAAACTCCACCTGCTCTCACAGTAGTGTCCCTTTGAGGCGCGTTCTGCTAATAAGCTGCCAACCTCCAGTGTGTCATGAGGCCAAAGGCAGAACAGACCCATGCTTGTCTGTAGGCAGCTGTGGACAGGGAGTAAAGGCTGACCCAGGTAGCACCTAATGAAGATCGGGCAGCTGGAGACGTTGATACATGACAGCCTTTGAAGGGAGAGGTGTCTGGTGAGAGCTGCGCAGCCTCTGTTGGAGAGGTGGCTGTTGAACAAGGTTAGAGGGCAGGTCTGAACTGAGACTACAGGAGAGGAGAGGCGGGGCTCCAGGCCTGGGTGCTCAGTGCTTCAGTGTGGGCCAGTGTGGTCAGAATCATGGAAGTCACTGTCCCTGTCTCCCCAGTTGCCACCCCATAGAAATATTTTCATCCAACAGCTGGGCCCTTCATTCTGCAGCCCTGCTCTGGCTCATGGTTTCCTTACACCTACACACCTAGAGTGCCCTTTCTCTCCTGGCAAGGGTTCTGCAGCCATTGACCAGCTCTACTAGGGGCTTGCTGCCCCATGACCATTCCTACTCTCATTGTGCTTGTGTTTTCTGTTGTTTTATATATATATATATATATACAGGTCTTACTATGCAGTTCCCGCTGGCCTTGAGCCCACTATGTACCCAGGCTAGCCTCAAACTCATGGCGACCCTCCTGTCTCAGCCTCATGAGTGCTGAGATGATAGGGATGGACCACCATGGCTGGCGGGGTTTTTTAATGGAATCCAAGAGATGGGATTGCTTGGTCAAGAAGTACTTGCATGTAAAATTTATTAGGTTTTATTTTTTGTTTGTTCTGTTTTTCAAGGCAGGGTCTTACTATAGTTCAGGCTAGTCTTGAACTTATTAGGTAGCCTAGGTTGTCCTCAAACGCATGATCCTCTTGCCTTTGCCTCCCAAGTGCTGAGATTACAGGAGTGTGCCATCATGCCCAGCCATTTGTTAGATATTTTTCTTTTCCCTATTTTATTTTTCAGTATCTGGAATTGAACCCAGGTCTTCCCACTGAGCAGCATACTGAGCTCTGTTATTTCATTTTATTTTGAGACAGGATCTTGCCAAGTCACTAAGTTGCCCAGGCTGGGCTTGAACTTGTGATCCTCCTGCCTCAGCCTCCTAGATAGCTGAGACTATAGGTGAATATCACTAGCTACATACTTTTAAGAAAAACTTGGACATACACAGCTCCACTCTTAAGTGTGTGTTCCTGCAGAAACTCACACGTGTGTGCACACACACCTGCAAGGTGCGGAACACACACCATCAGAACAGCACAGGCAGCTGGCTTCCCCAGCAGAGGAACACTGTCAGGAAAATGAGCCACCAGGGCTGCAGCCAGGAATAGACTTGAGATGCCCAGAGAGTTCCCAGAGACGGTCTCATTCGTATGAAGTCTGAAGCACGTCCAAATGGAACTGTAGTTTCGGGGCTGTCCCTATGCGGTATAAGTATGAAAACACAGGGATACTAACAGCTCCTTCAGGCCTGGAGAAGGCAGTGGCATGCAGGCTGGGAAGCGGCAGAGGGCGTTACCAGTTGCTTCTGGTGCCTGTCGCAAGGTGGGTGGTGCACATTCAGGTAGTGAGCTTGTTCTTCCTTGCTTTTTTGGTTTCCAAAACTTATTTTTTCCTCCCAGAATTTCGTCGGATACTTTTGTTTTGCAGATGGGCATAGTGACGCATGCTGGGATGGTTGCAAGTTCAAGCCCAGCATGGGTAATTTAGCAAGGCCCTGTCAAAAGTAAAAAATAAAAAGAACTGGAGATGCAGCACAATGTGAAGGCCAAAAAAGAAAAGAAAAACCCCTCCAGTACTGAAAAGGAAAGGAAAAAAAAAACTTTTTTTGTCTTTTTGAGACAGGGTCTCACCATGCAGTGCGGGCTGGCCTTGGGGTCACTTTATAGCCCAGGCTGGGCTCAAACTTAACAACGATCCTCTTGCCTTGGCCTCCCTGAGTGCAGGGATTACAGGAGTGTGCCACCATGCCTGGCTAAAACCCAAAAAACACTTTTAAAATGAGCTCCTATACTGAATTGAGTCCAAGCCAGAGTACAGTAGTGTGAACTCTAAATGAAAACACGTGTGTAAACTGAAGCAGGCCATTGTTTCTTAGTAAGTCATGGGGTTGGTCACTGAGATTATAATTGGCTTGTTTCCAGCACTGAAGTGTTTTTTTTTTTCTCTCTCTCTCTCTTTTTTGGTACTGGGATCAAACTCATGACCTTGCTCTTGCCAGAAAGGCGCTTAAGCCACTGAACTTTTTAATTTGCAGGGATCATAGGCCAAAGGCAGTGCGCCTGGGGTTCATGACCTTTTATTTCATTGTTATCTGCAAGTGTTTCGGCTTGTGTACTGGTTGAATGTGATATGTAATCCATGGTTGGAAAGGTTTGAGAAACAGCAGTCTAGCTGAGCACCATGCATACCTGCAATCCTAGCACTTGGGAGGCTGAAGCAGGAGGATCACTGTGAATTCACGGCCAACCTGGAGTGCCCTGTCTCAAAACAAACAAGAAACCAAAAGAAAAGCAGCACTATTACAGAAACTTTTATGTAAGATGTATAATTTAGAAAAAATTCAAGCATGCATTTGGCATGAGGGCAAATTGTGGAGACACTGACCGCATAACACTTCTTTTCTCTCTCCCATTTTCCTTTCTGTATGGAAGCAACTGGAAGCCATTTGTGTCAAGGTGACATGTGGAGACACGGGAGGGCAGGAGAAGCCAACGCCCCTGCTGGCCACCATCCGACCCCAGGCGGCAGGACAGAGCCTGCTGCCCGGGAGCTGGCCTGGCCCAGTGGGGCTCGGGGTGCAGCCTGTGGCTCCTCAGGGACCCATGCCTGCCAAGAGGGTGAAGGCTGTGCCTGCCCTGAGCAGCCAGGGCAGCACGCCGACCCCTGTGACGGCCTCTGACCTGCCCGTGGCAACACCTGCTGGGTCAGGTTCTGCGCGTCCGTCTCTGTCTCTGGCTGGCTCACAAGCAGGGCGGCCTGAGAGGCTCAGGAAGTCCTCGAAGGTGAAAACACGTTCTGGACGCATATCCCGCCCCCCCAAGTACAAGGCCAGAGATTACAGGTTCATTAAGACGGAGGACCTGGCGGACGGGCGGCTGTCGGACTCAGATGACTACTTGGAGCTGAGCTCGGGGGACGAGGAGGAGCCGCAGGACCTGCGGGCACTGTTCGCTACAGCCAGCTGTGCCCTGCGGCCCCGGGCCTTCCTCTGCCAGGCCTGCGACAAGGCCTACATCGGGCAGGGTGGGCTGGCCCGGCACTGGAGGCTGAACCCAGGCCACAGTGGGCTGCAGCCCACAGCGTCACCTGAGAGGGGTCATCCAGAGGCCGGTACTGGGGACCCGGCCTTGCTGGAGCTGTGCACACTGCCTGTGCCCCGCCAGGCCAAGGCAGAGGCAGCACAGGGCGGCCCACAGGTAACACTGCTGTCCGGTGAGAGTGCCCTGTTCCTCTCCTTGCCCCCATCCTTCACTGAACCCTGGTGGGAGAGCAGGCCCCCACATTGTCTACACTGCTGCCAGACAGAGTGGGAGACAGGTGTCCACTGCCCCCTGTTCAGTGGGTGGCATGCAACAAGCACACAGCAGCTGGTTCTTTAGGCCCAGTCAGAGTGGCGCAGGGCGGTATGCTCCTGGCTGAATCCAGGTCATGGGACATGGGGCACTGGTGGGTCACAGTGCGTGGCAGCCCACAGGAGGGCTCCTGGGGCACGAGTGGGGTCTGGTGCTGAGCTGAGTGCATCTCCTGCTGTCCAGCTTTCAGGCCCCCAGTAACAAGGTCTCTGAGGTTGCTGTGTATTTATATCACAGCAGTTTTGCCCAATTTTTTTTTAATGATTAAAAGGTGTTATGGAGGAGTGGTGGTGCACACCTGTAATCCCAACACTTGGGAGGCTAAATCAGAACATTTTCCCTTATTCTGTGACTTGCCTTTTTATTTGCTTGTGGGGTGTTAGGAACACTTTTTTCCACATCAGACAAGTTACATGCCAACAAAAGCTTGGGGAAGAAATGTCTCAGCCACTGGCATGAAAACTCAGTCGTTTATGGGCCACAGAAGGATTGGTTAATGGGCCCCACCCCGCCCAGTACCAAGACTGGAACCAGGGTCTTTGCACTGATGCACAGGCCCAGCCCTTCTTATATTTTTTATTCTGAGACAGGGCCTCACTAAATTACCCCAGCTGGGCTTGAACTTGCAGTCCTCCTGCCTTAGCTTCCTCAGGTGCTGGAATTACAGGTGTGGGGTTAAGTTTTCCTGCTTTTGTGTATGGGGGGAGGATGTGGCTGGAGAGCAATTCTGGGCCCTTGCACCTGTTAAGCATGTACTCTAACCCTGAGCTACACCTCCAGTCACCAGGTTAATTTTTTTTTGTTGTTTTTTGAGAGAGGGTCTTGCTGTAGAGTGTAGGCTGGCCTTGAACTCACTAGGTAGCCCAGGCTGGCCCCAAACTCTGGCAACCCTCCTGCCTCAGCTTTCCAAGGGTAGCATTATAGGTGTGCTCCACTACCCTCGGAGGCTAGGTTAATTAAGATGATGTTCACATCCTATGAATTTTTATTTCACTTTGATCAGCACCCTGGGGTGCCTGTTTGTAGGTGAGACTTGCTGGCTAGGTAATAATCACCTATTTTTCCAGAAGGGGACAATGCTGGGAGAGTCTAAGATGTACTGATTATAGTTAGAGTCTTAATGGAAGAAGAAATAATTAGCCAGGGGGCTCATTCCTATAATCCCAGCTGCTTAGAGGCTGAGGCAGGAGAATCATAGGTTTGAGGCCAAACTGGGCAACTTAATGAGACCCTGTCTCAAAATAAAAAAAAAAGGGGGCTGGAGATACAGCTCAGTAACAGAGTGCTTGGCTCAGTTGTCAGTGTGGCCGAACCATAAAGGCAAATTCTGGCCTTGACATACTTCTGCCTTAAGGTTTCCTGGTAGAGCTCACAGGACGTGATTCTTTTGTTTTCTTTGGCTGTGAAACATTATCAGTGTGTAGAAGTTGAAGAGGCGATGGTGCTGGAGCCAGAAAATGTGAGTCACGCTGTGGGGCTTCAGCCTGGAGACATCAAGGGCCCAGCAGAGTCGAGCGTAGCCGTCGCCCCGCCAAACGCCTACAGGAGCAGAGTCCGGCTGCAGGAGGTACGTGGCTCTTACACTGTGGCACTTACTCTGTGAAGTTCTTTGGCCTGGTATGTGACAATTCACTGCATTTAAAATAAGCTGCCATGGGGCTGGGGATTTAGCTCAGCGGCATAAGCGCCTGCCTTGTAAGCACCCCCAATACCGATTAAAAAAAAAAAAAAAACACTTTAAAATAAGCTGCCAGACACCTGGGTGTGGTGGCGCATACTTGTCATCCCAGCACTCCGGAGGCTGAGGCAAGAAGATCTCTGTGAGTTCAAGGCAGCCCAGGCTACACAGTATTATCTGATATAAGGTGTACATTTACCTGTTTAAAATGACCATAGGAAAATAAAGTAACTACAGAGCCTCCCGTGGAGCTCCAGGAGCTGCTTGCATTTGTGAGTTTGGGATAGTTCTGGCCTGTGTTTACAGGGAAGCAGTTTAAAAAACAGAAAGGACTTTCCTCCTTTTCTGTGAAAAGCTCCAAAGTTTACCAAGCATGTTTTAGGTTTACAACCCTCTACCTCCCTTATAATTGTCTAAAAGAGTAAATTTGTTAAATTTAACTGGATGCTGGTTGTGGTAGCGCATGCCTATAATCCTAGCACATGAGAGGCTGAGACAGGAGGATTGCCTTGAGTGCAAGGCCAGCCTGGCTACCTGAAATTTTTTTTAAACTGGATTTACTCAGAAGAGTGGGACCCTAAATACATGCAGGCTGTCTAGTTAGAATATATTTGCCCAGCCATGGCCAGGTGAATAGCTCTTATTTTTTGTTGCGGTGTGGGATGGACCCTGCGGCCCTACATACAGCAGGCCAAGCAGTTTTACACCCCTGCTTTTGACAGGCGGGTCTTGAAGAGAAGCAGCAGTCTGGCGTGTGGGGGACATATCAGTGACAGCTGCCTGGAGAGGCGGGCGGGGCCGGGGCAGAGGACGCAGGCTTCCTAGGGGCCGTGGAAACAGCCCCATCCCGGGAGCCCAGGACTCAGCTTCGCTAGCCTGGGTCGCAGGTGTCCCACTTGGGGACTCGTTTGCAGCAATGGGTGATGAGCGGCTTTACCTCGTGTCACTGGCTGATGAAGCAGCATCAGAATTCGCACTTCCTGCCCAGCAGCTCAGCTGCCCCACTCCAGGCCTCCACACCACCCTCCAGGCAGACCTGGGGTCCCACAGCAGTCATTGTCCCCGCCTGGCAGAGAGGGACAGCTGCCCTGGGGTGGCCCCGAAGGTGGCAGGCGGGTCCTGAACCAGGATCAAGACTTCGGAGGGAAGGGGTGGCCAGGCATCTGAGAGGTGAGGATGGCCACTTGGGACATGAGTGACTCGAAGAGCGTGACAGGGACAGTGTGGTCGCATTGGCTGCCTGCCCTGCAGAGCACTGGGACACTATCTACATGCGGAGGAGGCTTTCCCAGAGTGCCATCAGAACCGTCCACTCGGGGTACAGAGGTGCGTCGTGCACAGGGTGGCACAGCCCTGCTGTCCCCAGCCAGGTCTTGTCCCTCCCGTGCCTGTCCGCCAGGCGTCCTGGGGGACCTCATGCCTGCCTGGCTTCTTGCACCTCCTGCCCACTGCAGACTCCAGGGCTGCGCTTGGGGGTCAGACCTCACTGGAACTCTGCTCACTTATCCCACCCCTCTGCCTGGGCTGCCATGAGCCCCTCCACCGCGGAAGGGGCCCTGGCCCGACTTTCCACACTCCGCTGTGTTGCAGACTGCACTTTATGTGTTGCAGGCTGGCCTCAAACGCTTATCAATCCTCCTGCCTCAGCCTCCTGAGTGCTAGAATGACAGGTGTGCACCATCACACCTGGCTTTTTCTTTTTTTGCATTTTCAAAGAATTTTATTGGTCACATTCATCACAGAGAATTTGTACCCATACATGATATCCTTGATTCTTTTTTTTCCCATTTCCCGCCCCTCCTCTCCTCCTTAGTGACAGAGGTTTTGTTTCCATTTTTTCCCTTTCTTTTTCTCCTTGTCCTTGGTTTCTCCCCCCTCCCTGTTCCCCTTCTCATTTGAACATTTTCTTCCCATTTCCCAGTATCTAGTACATTTTGGTCCTTATTTACATGTTTGGTTTCCCACACCAGAGGAGCCATGTGGACTTTGCTCGTGTGTCTGATTCAAGTCACTTCTTTCCGCCTCGCTCCCCCTTTCCACGCCTGTGGCTGCTGAGCCTTACTGCCCACCCGACGCATTGTCAGCTGGGTCCCTGTCCTCACCTGCACTCTCCGCTGTGCCAGATGCAGGGCACCCAGCCCTGGCACCGTCCCTGCGTCCCCTCCACCTGGCACCTCTGGAAGGAACCCACTTCAGCCCTTCCGGTCAGCTGCTGCCTTCAGCTCTGCACCTGAGCCCCTGCACTGGGGGCCACTTCCTCTGCAGCTCCTGACTCACTGGCCTGTGAGCCCCCTGCAGGGTCAGGAGCCAGCCCTGCAGGGAGCACTCCCATCTCCTCTGGCCATGCCCTGCCTGTGGGCCTGGTGCCCTCTTGTACTCAGCACTCAGACTTAGAACCTGGAATTGACTGCAGGTCTCTGTTTTTGGGTGAACGAGTAAGGTTCTTAATAATGCAGAATGTTAGCCGGGCATTAGCTTACACTTGTGAGCCCAGTACCCTGGAGGCTGAGGCAGGAGGATGGCAGAGATCGAGGCCAGCCTGGGCTACACAGTGAGGTCTAGGCCAGGCTGAACTGCATAGCAAGACCCTGTCTCAAAAAAACCCACCCACACCAAAGCAAAGCGGAATGTTTTGAGTCACTGAAACTTTCTCTTACATCCTGAAGAGAAAGAGGACTTTCTCTTACATCCTGAAAGTGGTGAATGCTTTCTTTGTCAGTTGCTCCAGCATTGTGGCCGAGAGGACCTGATGGAGCTGGCGCTGCCCCGGCTGGTGCAAGTGGTGACTGTATATGAGTTTCTCCTGGCGAAAGTGAGTCTTCGAGGGTCTCTGCCTGTGAGGACCCTGTGTGGTGTTTTCTGGGCTTTGCTGCTTCCCCAGGACATAGCCCCAAGCAGGAGCGAGCGAGGTCTCTCTCATACCCTGGGCTGAGGTCACTGTCACTGTCACTGTCAGGGAGCTGCACGTGTGGCCAGCCCAGCCTCCCCAGCCCATCCCGCCCCAGGCCGGCTCCTCGAAAGCCTCTGCCTCCCTGCCTGCTGCTGTCCTGGAGCTGTGTGGTCACCACACTGGCTGGCAGTCTCCCTCTGTCGCTGGGCACAGCAGGTGCCCGGGGCCACAGGGCTCCCTGCCAGGGCCGCCTCCTGCCTTTGCCCGGATGTCCAGCCTCACAGCCGCAGGTGTGAACTCTCTCGTTTCTGTATCACATAGGCCAAGGATAGCGGCGCGGTGCAGCCCGGCTTCCCGGCCATGTACAAGGCATTTGAAGAGCTGCACGGCAGGGTGAAGGCCGTGTGTCAGGAGCACCTCAGCCGAGTCGGTCCGGCTTCTCTGCAGCCCCTGGAAGTCAGAGACCCTCAGGTGCCACCTCGTTCGGGCTGTCTCGCTGTCACAGTGAGCTGAGGAGGAGCGGAGAAGGATCGTTCAGTAGCGATGCTTTGCAGTCACTGCTCTGTAGCTCTTTTTCCCCTTCAAGTGAAGGTCTGGTTGCTTAACATAAAAATGATAGGAAAACTCTGGATTGGCTGAAAGAAGTGAGAGCCCAGTGTCTCCTGTGTGCCAGTCAGGGCCACGGCCCACACCGTCTCAGTCACCCACTGGGTGTGGGCGCACGTGGCCAGCAGGCATCACTCGGGGGTTTTGCTGTTGCTAAGCTCCATTTCCAGCCTTTTCTTTCTTCCTTCCTTTCTTTCTCTTTCTTTCTTTCTTTCTTTCTTTCTTTCTTTCTTTCTTTCTTTCTCTCTCTCTCTCTCTCTCTCTCTTCCTTCCTTCCCTCCTTCTTTCTTTTCTTTTCTTTTCTTTTCTTTTCTTTTCTTTTCTTTCTTTCTTTTTATTTTTTTTCTTTTGCCAAGGGGTCTTGGTAAGTTGCTAAATTGCCCAGGGCAGGCTCACACTGTTTGCTTTATTGCTGTTTGTTTTTTGAAACAGGATCTCATAGTATAGTCCAGGCTGGTCTTGAACTCATGGCAGTCCTCCTGCCTCAGCCTCCCGAGTGCTGGGATTACTGGCCTGTGCCACCACACCCAGCAAGCAAAGTTCATGTCTCCGGCCCCTTTCCCTTCAGGTTGCCGAGTCCTTGGGGATCACAGGATTTCTGAGGAAGACAGAAGCACACCCAGACCTCACTGTGGCCCGGTGCCACAGTCCAGGGAGGGCCGGGCAGCGGCTTGAGGAAGCCAGTGGCTGGCAGAGGTTGCATGAGGTGGGCATGGCTGTGAGTAGGCAGGTGCGGGTCATCTGGTCACACTGGGCTAGTGGTTTAGTGTCCAGTTCCCAGCGCTCCCAGGGGACAGGAGAGGGGCTGCAGTGGGTCTGGTGTCAGCAGCATCTCTCCACAGGTGGCACAGCAAGCACCCGCAGCATGGAGGCCCCGGCAAGCAGCTCTGCCCACGGGTGACCCGGAGCGCCCTGCTGCCCTCGGCGGAGGTCAGGAGATTCCTGGGCTGGGTGTGCCCACTACAGGCGAGGGTAAGACCTGAAGATTGCCCCAGCTGCTGCCCCACAGAGTAGGGAGCCCATTCAACCCTGAGCCCTCAGGCCAAAGGAGGGGTCACCGGGTGAGGATAGTGGACTGCACAGAGGGCCCCCACAGGTGGGTGGAGATGACCTCAAGGACATGCATGTAGCCTGTGGCCTAGCTCTTATAAGACCTGCTTCGACAGTCAAGAGTCAGACAGGAAATGACACCTCCTGGCTCTTTTTCCGGCCGAGAGACCCTGCCACCTGGCGCTTGCCGTGACCTCCAAGTCCCCTGCCTGGGCCGAGGTCGCCAAGTGAGGCGGGAGCTCAGAGCTCCCTGCCCTGGGAGGACACATGTCTAAGACAAAATCTGCCCTTGGGAGTATACGGGAACTGATCTGGACCAGCTTGTGAGATGAACTCTCCTGTTTTTCTGATCTGTTTAGGTTTTGCCCCTCCAGCGACTGGGGCTGCTCCTGCCCTGCCTGAAGGCAGCCATGGGGTGATGGTTTCCGGTGGGTTCGAGAGTGTGTCGCATGCAGGCTGGCAGGCATCTGCTGACTTTGAAGCCAGGCGTGGGTCCGCAGGCCCTGGTGTCCTGTGTGGGGACAGCCACGGAACAGGTGCCCCGCTAGGTGAGCCTAAAGAGCCTGTTCCGGATGCCAGTGCTGCCCAAGCAGAAGAGGCTACAAGTGCGGAGCCAGGGGACCTGGACACCAGGCCCATGGCCCCACTGCCCGAGATCTTGCCAGTGGACATTGTTTCAGTGGGCTGCGCTCGCAGGACTGGCCCAGAGGGGTCGCCATTGAGCACAGGAAGCCATGCGGGGGACCTGAAGCAGCTCCTCCATGGCCTGGGGGTGCACGTCGGCCTGGGAGACCTGGAATGCGAGGCTGCTGTCGGGGATGTGGTGGCCTTTGAAATCACGAATGGGTGCCCAGAGGTGCTACACCAAGGCCATGAACAGATCCTCGTTCAGACTGCCAGCGGGGTCCTCCTGTCCCACGTGGGGACCACCGAATCCCAGGAGAACACTGTCCTGGTGACTGGTGCAGGGGGCCCTGGCCTGCACATCAGGGCCCCGGAAGGCATCCCCCTGGTGGCAGGGGGTGCGACCCTCCCGGTGCAGGCTGAGCCCTTGCAGTGACCACGTCGGAGTGTGGTCCCGTGTCTGTCCTGCCTGGAGTCTGGTGTGTGGTGGGGTTTTCTCCATGAACCCCGGCGGATGAGCCTTGGGTTTTCATAAAGAGTAACAGCTGCGGTGCCGTCCAGCTCTTTGGTGTGTGTGTGGTATGGGGTTCAGACCCGGGGTCTTTGTACAGCTTCATCTCCAGATCTTTTTAAACCTTTTTTTGAGACAGTCTCCCTGTGTACCTCAGGCTGGCCCCTAGCTGGAGCTTGGGGCAATCCTCCTGCCTCAGCCTCCCAAGTGCTGGGGCTACAAGTGTGTACCACCACGCCTGGCTTGTGGTCTTTCATTTTGGGGCTCTTTTCTTCATTTCTCTGGGAAGTGTCTGCTCTTTGGACACTTGGCTTCAGTGTTGTGGGCTATCCTTGTCCCACAGCCTGAAGTCCCAGGTTGCTTTCCCCGAGGGACAGCAGACTTGAGTGCAAACAGCTGCGCCATGCTCCTGTGACTGGACTGTGACCTTAGTGCGTGCGTTTGCTCTGTGGCTCTGCTGGGCTGCATGTCTAACTTCCTGGTCCCAGTGTCTCTGTGGAGGACTGGGATTTGGGTTTGAGACCTTTGTTCTGAGCACAAGGCTGAGCTGGTAGGAGGACAAGGAGAGGGAAGGAAACGGGCTGAGGCCGCACCCATGGGTGCAGGAAGCTCAGGTGCGCCAAAGGAAGTGCCCTCAGGACAGCCCATCAGCAGCACCGAGCCTGGGGCCTCGCAGGCTTGGCCCTGGGGTTTCCTCATCCATAAAAGGGCAGAGCAGGGGTGATGCCGTTGAGTTCTCCTTAGTTGGTGAATTGAAATCAATCTGGATGAGCTAGGCATGGTAGTATACACCTAGCATCCCAGCCACTCCAGAGGCTGAGGCAGGAGGCTTACATGCCCCAGGCCAGCCTGGGCAACCTAGTGAGACTCTGACTCACAATAAAAAGGCCTGGAGATGGAACTCCGTGGTACAGTGTCTGAGCGTGACCCCCATACCACCAAGAAAGGTCTTGATAAACATAACTAAGTAGCATGTTGATGGCAAAATGTCAGAAAGCTAAAGAGCTCACAAACTCACTTAAAAGGGGCCGAGGATGTTGCTCAGTGGGGAGTGTTTGTTTACAGTGCTCAAGGCCCTGGTTCCACCCCAGCCCCCCACACTGTGTTTATTCAGTGTCACAGGGTAGTCACAGTGTCAGTGTCATGCAGAATGAACAGTGGGGAGCCAGGCATGGTGGTGCACATGCCTGTAATCCCAGCACTCAGGAAGCTGAGGCAGGAGGATTGCTATGAATTTGAGACCAGCCTGAGCTACAAAGCGAGCTCAAGGCCAGCCTGAACTGCACAGTGAGACCCTGTCTCAATTTTTTTTTTTTTTTAATACCAGGGATTGAACTCATGACTTTGAGCTTACCAGGCAAGCACTTAGGCCACTGAGCTAAATCCCTAGCCCTGACCCAGCCTCAAACAGACAAAAAAACCAGAATGTGAACCATAAGGCACCTGTGCTCCTCACAGGCCATCGCCGCCTCGGTGTGCACATCATGGGATTGTGGGGAGGTGGTTTCCACTTCCACGATGCCAAACTACATACATCACACGTTATTTAGTTAGTAACTACTGTATTCTCATGAAGACTTTAATATAGGTAGGGACACAGTGAACCCATGAAGGACCAGGTTTCTCACACGTGTACCCCCAGTGACACAAGGGAGACCCCGCTGTCCTCTGCGACGCAGTTCTGCCTGAGAGGGGCTCCTGGGCAGCAGCTTCAGCAGGTGCAGCAACATACTCGGAGGCTGCAGGGTGTCGGGGGCCCGAGGCAGCTGCCAGCGTCCCACCCCACGTGGCCAGCTGAGGCTCAGGGGAGCTCTGGGGAGGTCACAGCACGCGGTGGCCCGTCTCCAGCAGCATGCTCTCCAGCAGCAGCCCGCTGTCACGTTCCACGTAGGGCTGGTGCAGCCACATGGACAGGAAGCTCAGGATCAGGTCTCGGTCCGCGGTGTGGGCCAGCTCGGCGGCCAGCGTGCGCTTCAGGAGCAGCTCGAGGCTGTACATGTGGCAGAGCTTGTGTGCGACCTCATCTGGAAGGGGATGATAGGCGGGCTGACCCCGACTCCCCCCTCGCCGGCCTCCCATGCAGCACCGCGCCAGGCTCGGCCTATTGTGTTTTGGTTTGTTTGTGGCAGGGCCTCTGTCGTCCAGGCTGGCCTTGAACTCACTATGAGGCCCAGGCTGGTCTCCTGGGTGAGGCACCGGCAGAAAAGGAAGAAGTGTTTAAGCAGCTTCTACCTCCCCTCCTGGGTCCCCACTCTAGATGACAGTAAGTGATCCTCTACCCTCCACCCTCCCAAATACTAGCCCCAAACAGCTACTTACAGAAGTGGGCTGTGGGCCAGGTATGGAAAAGGGGGGGCCGTCTGGTCTCCTCCCCATAGTGGTAATTTTCTAGCTCACAGATTCCCTTGGTGGTTGAAGACAGCTTTTCCATTTTCACTTGTATTTTGGTCTGAAAAGGTATTAATTTGACTGCTATTTGAAGTCTGTCTGAGATTCAGTAAGTTTTAAGATTTCAAAGCTAGGGGCTAGGGACTTAGCTCAGTGGCATAAGCGCCTGCCTTGCAAGCGCACCATCGTGAGTTCGATCCCTGGTACTGGTAAAAAGGGAAAAAAAAAGAGATTTCAAAACTAAGAAATCCATGTCTGCTGAGGCTAGAGCTGCAAACCAGAAGCCCTAAGCTCTACAGACAGCAGGTGTCCAGGGCAAGAGGAGGGAGCCGGACAGGCCAGGTCACAGCCTCTGATGGCTCTGGTCCTGAGCTTGGCTGCGGGTGCTGAGGAAGAGCAAGCCCGCCCAGCCCGTCCTGAGCCTCCAGGCTGCCTCCCAGCTTAGCCTCTAAGCCTTTGCTCTGTGACCCTGGACAATGCTCAGGGCAGAAGAAGGAAGCACCCAGGACAGCAATTTCTGGGTGGCCATGCATGGTGGTGCGCGCACTGTTGGAAGCTAAGGCAGGGGGATCACTGAGTTCAAGGACTGCCCGGTCTACCTAGTGAGCACCTCTCTTAACTCTGCGCCCCACCACAAAAGGAAAAAAAGGTTTGTGGGGTGCAGAGAAGAAGACACACTGGGGGAGGCCAGGGGAGGCAAGGGTCACTATGGTGCTGAATGTATGACAGTTAAACAAACTACAGACAGCTTTGTGGGACTTGGTGACAGTGACCATGATGGCCAGCATCTCTAGGCCTTACCAGGCCCTCCAAGGTGGCCTGCAGCTCCTCACACAGCGTTTCCAGCTCCTTGTCATAGTTGGGGTGCGACTTTTCTTCATCGTCCTCGGAAGCTGGGCTGCTGCTCTCCGGTTCTGCCCTGTCTCTGCTCCTGGACAATGCAGAGGACAGTGGGGCCAGACCATATTCTGAGCTCCGTTCGTTTCCTTAAGGTAAATGCTAGAAAACTCTACACCCACACAACTGTGCCAGGCATTTGGCATCAACACTTCTGTGCCATTACAGTGCAAGTTCAGCTATTATTTACATATACAACAGTGTCCACTGGTCACACAAAAAAATTTTTATGATACGGTGGATTTTTCTGTTTTTGTGAGACAAGGTTTCACTATGTAGTTAAGGCTGGCCTTGAACTTAGGGCAATCCTCCTGCCTCAGCCTCCCTAAGTGATAGAACACTGAGCCACACCTCCTTGGTGGTCCCTCAAGTTTGTACTAGAATGAGTCAGCTGAACCTATTCCCTTAGCATCATTGGCTAAAGTTGGTATTGGGTAGACAAGATGAATAAAACGCAGCTCAGCTCCACCTCTGGGAATGTTTTCTTTTTTTTTTTTTTTGGTACCGGGGATTGAACTCACGACCTCACGCTTGCCAGGCAGGCACTTAAGCCACTGAGCTAAATCCCCAGCCCTGGGAATGTTTTCAACCAAAGGCCATGGCCCTTTGCCAAGGCCTGGAGGATGGAACCTTTAAGAGCTGGGGCCTTGGAAAGGCCCCGCCCTGTGGGGGCGTGGCCAGAAGCCCCCCCCCACCTCTCTCTTCCTCCAGTAGCTCCTGCCAGGAAGCCCAGGAAGCAACAGGTTTCCTTCCCTGGGATGGGCCCACAAGGCCAGGAGCAATGGGGCTGTGGACTGAAACCTCTAAGAGCAGGACCCACAATAACCCTTTCCTCTTTTACAGTGCAGCAGTGGCAGGTATGTGTGACAGTAATGGAAAACTAACATGTCCTTGGGCATTAATTAATCTAGTGGGGTCACAATACAGAAGAATACATTAAACATGAAAATTGAGTAGAGCCAGGTGTGGTGGCTCAGCCTGTAATCTTAGCACTTGGGGGAGTGGGGCAGGAGGATACATGGGAGTTCGAGGTCACCATGGGCTACAGTGAGTTCAAGGCTGGCCAGAATTCGTCTCAAAAAGACCAAAGAAAAGACAGGGACGGTGAGGGAGGCTGAGGCAGGAGGACTGGTTCAAAGCCAATCTGAACCATATAGACAGAGCCCTGTCTTGAAAAAAAAAAAGAAATACAAATACAAATGTCTATAAAAGAATGAGACCCTGTCTAAAACCAAAACACCAAAAAAAGAAGAAAACAAAATAGCAGAAGATACTTAAATAGCAAGGGCAAAAGCTGTTTTTGGAACTTGCTGAACAGGATCGCAGCCAACAGGCAGCTGTGTTGGAGGGGATTCTAGAGAGAGAATCGGTGCGACCAGGGTTGAGGTGAGAGGTTTCTGCTGCCGTGGACAGGCAGGCTGGAGGGTATGTTTGAACCGTGGCTTTAAGAAGTTTATACACACAAGCACACACAGGAAAATGCAAAGGGAATAAGACAAGGCCTCATTCAGACCTGACAACTGCTATCCGCATTTTTCCTATTTCCTTTGTCTTTTCTAAGAAATAAAATGACCTGGGTGCTGTGGCACAACTTGTACTCTAAGGTATCTGGGAGGCTGGGGCAGGAGGATCATGTGAGCCCAAGAGTTCCTCTGGGCAAGAGTAAAGCCTAGTTAAAAGGCAAAAATTGAGCTGGGGATTCAGCTCAGTGGCTCAAGTTGTGAGTTCGATCCCTGGCACCAAAAAAAAAAAAAAAAAAAGGCAAAATAAAAATTTGAAAAAAATACTGTAACATGTGACAATATGAACATGAATTCCCATTACTCACCACCCCAACACCTGCTCCTCCTAGGAGACACCCATGTCATGGTGGAGCCTGTGTCCTTCCAATCTATTGTATAACTATATCTACTGCTGTAACTGTGAGTAACATGCATCATGATTTTATATTTAAAACATACATACAGTTCATACTCCCATATATCATTTTACCACTTTTTTGGCTTGCTATTTTATTTTTAAATTTATTAACATCAATAAATCCTCACCCTAAAAGCTTCGCATGAGGCTTGCACCCTGTTATGGAGAGGCTCAGAGCTCAGAGCTGGAGGCCTCCAAGCGACTTACAGTAAGCTGATTTTCAGGTTGGCAATGCTGTTTGCAGTGGCAAAACCTGCATCATTCAGGGCTTCCCACTTCTGGATTAGATTGTGCCAATCAGCTGCATTGTCCTTAATTTTTCTTGCACTGATGGATAAGACAGGCTTTCGGGGTGTTACAGCTCCAAGAGTCTTTGCTGATAGGGAGTAAGGGGAATAGGAGTGTTAGGAACACCCATCACAGCCAGAGGGCAAATGCACTTTCAACAGGAATCGGGGAAATGCTGCATCAGCTGCACACAAACTAGGAGGCCTGGGTGAAAGTGAAAGTTCCTGAAACTAGGCAAACACAACTTTTAACTTTATATATATATATATATATATATATATATATATATATATATATATACTATATATATATACTATATATATATACTATATATATATATATATAGTATATATATATATTTTATTTATTTTGAGACAGGACCGCAATATGTAGCCTGGGCTGGCCTTAAACTCCTGGTGATCCTCCTGCCTCAGCCTCAGGAGTTCTGGGATTGTAGGCATGTGCAATATCAGCAACATTTTAAAAAGAATATTTAAGATTCACCAGATACAGCTGAATTCTCTTCCAGTTGAACAACTTTGTAAGTTTTCACTTTAAGCACTTTGACCATTGCTAAAGGCTGGTAATAAGGTAAAGCTGTAACTTGCTGCCAACACTCCTTGATTGCTCCCATGCTTGTTCCTGTAGGACACTCCATCCCTAGGTGCTTGGCATTCTCACTATCCACTGGCCAGCCCTGGGGATTTTTTTTCTTCTGTTTTTGATTTTTTGAGATAGATTCTCACTATGTAGCTCAGGCTGGCATCAAACTCAGCGTGATCCTCCTGTGTCAGCCTCCTAAGCACTGGGACAAGAAGCGTGAACCATCACGCCCAGCTCATCTCAGGCATTCTGAGACCTTAAATGACAGACTTTATGTCTCCAGTGACATGAAAAATGCAGGGGGTGGGGGTCTGACCAGGCTGCTGCTGCTGGGCTGGGACTCAGGACCTTGCTGCCCCTCCACCTCCAATTCAGATGAACGTCTGGGCCTTGCGACCAGTTCTCACTGCTGGGGTGATTCCTGGTCAAGTTTAGACCCACTGTACTGGGGATCTGAGACACCGTGTACTTCTGCTACCATGACATTCACCAGCACTGTGTTTGCTTGTTTAATGTCTCTGTCCCTTGCTGGGCTGTAGGCTGCACCAGGTTAGGGACTGTTTGGCCTGTTTCCACTCATGTCTTCTGCACCCAGTAGGCCCTCAGTAAAGCTTGTTACATGGCAAGATTGTTCTGACTACCTGCATTATAATCCTGCAGGGGTCTCTCTTCCCCAGTAGGAAGAGGGTGAGGGTGAGGATCACATCTGATTCTTCACCTAGCACGGATGTAAGAACTGAACAACTTTGGCTTCAAGAAGCTCCCAGGGTAGCAGGGAGAGACGAGAGCGCGGCATGGCTGTTACTGCACAGGATCACTGAGCAGCTCACTGAGCCGGTTCACTTCAGGCGCTCAAGACGCTGCTCAGCACGAAGCGACACTCGCTGAGGGGCAGCTTTTATCACAAGTAAGCTCTCCCGCGGGCCATCCTGACTGAGGAAATTCAGGGAAAGGCTCTGGAGGGGCTGGACATGCAAAGCTTAGCACCAACTGCTCCATTATGCTAATTCAGAACAACGATAAGATAAATACTATCTGAAGTCCCAGTACTCTGAGAGGCTAAGGCAGAAGGATCGCAAATTGGAGCCCAGAGTGGGCGATTCAGTGACACGGCAAGTCCCCGTCTCAAAAAGGAATTACAATTTGAGCGTCAGATTGCTGTCACTGCATACACCACAGAAACTGGCTCCCGGGCCCACTGCAGAGTCAGCGCAGGGCCAGCGAACTGGACTGGGCAAGGCAGGATAGCACCAAACCCGGGGCTCCCGATCTTCCGGCCAGCGCTCAGGTGAGGCGGTAACATCCTCAGCCCGCGCGCCCCAGGACAGCGAATCTTCTCACGCACCTTCCATGCGGTCCACGGAGATCCCAGGTAGGAGACTTGAAGCCCCGCCCACAGCAGCCGGAAGCTCTGCATCACTTCCGCCACGCCCAGGCTGCCGGTACTTGTGACTCGGCCTCTCTAGCCCGCGGCGGAGTCGGTTGTCGCTGGCCCAGCCGGCCGGGTTGCTAGGGAACGGGCTCCCGGCTGCCCCCGCGGCCTCGCGTCCATCCCCGCCTCCCCCGGCCGGCGGGGCTGGCGAGTCCCGAGGGTCCGCGCGGGAGGTGAGTGCCCAGACAACCGGTCCTTCGCCGTCCCCGGCCACTCTCCCCTCTCCTCGGCGCCAGGGGCTCCATCGCCCCCGCCGCCGCCCCCCGCCGCACGAATCCGCCCACCAGATGCCTGGCGGCCCTCCGCCCCCACCCCGCCCAGTCCTGCGCCACCCCTCCCTCGCATCCCTGCCCACGGGCCGGAGCCGGCGACGGGGCCTCCTGTCCCGACCTCCCGATGTCTGCTGCTACATCCGACTGCGCAGGCCTTGAACCCCGTGGGTGTCCAGAAAGTGTTGTGAAGTGGACAAGTGAGCGACTCCTGGCCTACCGCAAGGCCTGGGAGGCAGAATGGGGAGCAAGGGTCAAAGACGGGGCGCCCCCTCTCCGCGGGGGAAGACGGAGGGGGCGCCGGGCTGGGCGCTGGAGAGCGAGACGGGCATCGCTGAGGAGTCGGCAGACGTCTCGGTCCTTAGGACGGACGACCGGTCGCCCGCGGTGGCTGGGCGCTGCTTGGTCTCTTGACTTACTGAGTTTCTTCTGCTCGCCTTCCTGTTCTCTTCCCTGCTCTTTGTCCTTCCTCTTTCTTAGACTTTTATTCTCTTCTGTTTGTCCCACTTGTTGGCAGAATCTGGGGCGCCAGCCTGGCGCAGCCTTTCCTGGTCTACTGGGTGGTCAGTCGCGCTTGGGGTGACGACCTCCCGGGAGCCCAGATCTTACAAACTTGAAGCATGGGAGTTCTGGGAGCTCTTCAAGCCCAGCTCCCAGGCGTGGCATAATCTGGGAACAAACCCACTGGGGTCCCTTGTCGCCATTAAGTCCAGGTCTTCTCAGCCGCAAGCCTGTCTCCCTGCCCGCACCGTTTGCTTGTTTTCTTCGTGCGTGTTTACAGTGCATAGTGTTTCCCTCCCTTGTGTACAGCAGGCGTCTCCCCTTTTTCATGTCCTTTCCCTCTACCCTGTTTCTCTCCACCTCGCTCTCTCGTGCTCTCTCTCTCTCTCTCTCCTTGTCTGAGACAGGGTTTCACTATGCAGTTCAGGCTGTCCTGGAACTCAGGTTGTAGCCCAGGCTGGCCTTGAGCATGCAGTGACCCTCCTACCTCAGCCTCCTGAGTGCTGGGATTACAGAGTTATGCCACCTTGCCTAGTTCCCTGCATCTCGTCATCCCCTTCCCCTTTGGAGAAAGGTTTGTCTTCCAACTTCTTATTAACTTTTATTTGGCTCTTTGTTTATATTTTGGGTAAGAGAAACCATATGGTATTTAAGATTGTGTATCTGATTTATTTAACATGGGGTCAAAGGTGCATTCATTTTACTCTAAGTGATTCATGTTTATCTTTCTTTTGATTTTCGAGTTTTGGGGTTGTTATTACTATTTTTATTTCTTGTGTCTTTTGAGGCAAGGTCTCGAAGTGTAGTTCAGGTTCCAGCTAACCTAGAACTTACGGCCATCCTTCTGCCTCAGCCTCCCAAATGCTGAGATTACAGACATGCACCATACCATTCCTGGCTCAACACTTTTGATTCAGAATTTGACTGTTACTAGTGTAGAACTGTGACAAGGTTTTGTTTCCCTGTTTTATGGTTCAGGGCCTCTCGCAGCATCAAACTGCCTGCCAGGGCACTGTGTGCCTCCTCCAGGACAGTTTTTATTTTATTTTACTGTTGTTGTTGTTGTTGTTTTCCAGAACAGTGATTAATCTGAGTGGGTGCTTGGCCAACCCTGGACTCCCTCCTGACACTCTTAGAGTTGCTCTGGGTTGTAGTATCACAGTCATGCCAAAGAGACAGCTCCTGGGATTCAGACCTTGCAGAATCTGCGCTGAGACCCCCACGCCACCACAGTCTAGTCTAGTCAGAATAGAGCAGTGCGGGGCACAGGCAATTTCTCAGCAGGCCTCCAGCCTCCTCCTAGCCTGACTGCAGTTCCAGAGCCCCTCCTGTGTGGGGGTGAGGGAGCTGTCAGTGAGCAGCATCAAATCAGGTGAAGTTTTGGACATGGTCAGTTTGAGGAAACAGGGTCTGAGTTGCTAAGTTGCCCAGGCTGGGTTTAAAGTTTTGATTCTCATGCCTCAGCCTCTTGAGTGCTGAAATTACAGGTATGCACCATCAGGTCCGGCTAGGAAAGAGGATTTTGAAAGAGGAAATAACAGCTGAGGTGCAAAGTGCTAAGTACTCCTACTGGCTTCTAGGAGATCTTACCAGCTGGCAGATTGGAAAGTTCTGCCACTGCTGGATGTGTCCCAGAATTCAGTACTGGAAATTTAACCCTCTGGCCATTTTAATCCTGTCTGCACCGGGGGACCTTCACACATGATAAGGGTTAGATGTGGGGGTGGGACTGGGGCCTTGAGATTGGATTAGTGGATTTATGTGTAGGGCAGAGAAGCCAGAGGTGCTTGGCTTGCTCGGCAGCGGCAGTGTGGTGCTTGTTTCCTGGTGCCAGCTGGAGCCCTGCAGAGTCCACACCCGAAACAAGAACCCCATCAGCCTTGGCCACCATCCACACTGTGAGCTAAGAAGCCTTTATTCTTCCTCGGCTACTCAGGCTGAGCTGCTCCAAGTGCTGGAAGAGGCCTGAGCCAGTACCTGACAGAGACGAAGGCAGAGTATGGAGAGACCCGGAGGTGAGAGGCCATGTGGAGGTCTGTGGCTGCCCGCTGGTCCGCTGGCTTAGCAGGAAGTCTCTGGCCACAGATGAGAGGGAGGGAGTGAGAGAGGCAGATGGATCGGGGGCCAGCGAGAGGTCTGGGCCTCAGCAGTGGTGGCCTGAGCCCACCGGGAACACGAGAGACATGCTAGGCCAGTGGTGGCGAGCCTGTGGCACATGTGTTTTTCTTTAAGACAAAGATGTTAATATATGAGTTTTTCCTAAACTAAAACCTCAGTCTCCAGGTTTAATTGCAGTGCTGGCACTTTTCGATAAATAAGTGGGTCCAGGGTTGCAGTTTGGGCACTGGGTCTCTGAGAGGTTTGCCATCACTGTGTCAGGGATTAAAGGGAACAGACCCAGTAGTTGAATGGAGAGGAAAGAGGAAGTTAGGAGCTCTGTCCCGAAGACAGCTTGGACAGCATGGACCAAGCAGCTTCACAGAAGGTATGCAGCCAGGTATGGTGAATGCCTGTAGTCCTGGCAGTCTGGAGGTCCAGGAGACTGAGGCAGGAAGATCACTGTGAGTTCAAGGCTACTCTGAACTACATAGTAAGACTGTCTCAAAAAAAAAAAAAAAAAAAAAAAAACCCACAAAAAACAGCCAAACAAAAAGAGATTCTAGGAAGCTGGCTGTGGTGTTGCACACCTGTAAACCCAGCACTTGGGAGGCTAAGGCAGGAGGATCTCTGCAAGTTTGAGACCAACCTGGATTACAAAGTGAGCTTAGGACCAGTCTGAACTGCATAGCAAGACACTGTCTCAAAAAGACAAAAAAAAAAAAAAACAGATGCTAGGAGGCTGAGGCAGGCGGGTCACAAGCTTGAGTCCAGACTAGGCAATTTAGCAAAGCCTTGTTTTTAAAAAATGAAACAAAAAATATTGCTAGAAGGCTGTGTTTTTCTAGACTTTCGCTATTTACCCTGTGTAAATGCCTATGATAAGGGTTTTGTTAATCCTTTTTCAGACAGGTAAATGGAGATCCAGACCCATTAGTAATTTCTCCAGGTCCCACAGATAGTGTAGGGTGATGCTGCCATTGGGACCTGGGGCTTTTTCATGCCCAGGTCATTACTCAGTCATGGTGCTGCTTTCCCATGGGGGACAGGGCCAGCTTGGTAGTGGTGGGGCTGGGACCAAGTATAGGGGAGCGGAGCCCAGGAGCTCATGTGCGAACTGGCTAAGTGAGGTGCAGACCAAGGCAGGAGACTGCACCCCCGCCTTCCCTGCCCATTGTTTTTTTGAGGCAGGATCTTGCTGTGTAGCCCAGGTTGGTCCTCCTACCTCAGCCTCCTGCAAGCTGGGATTGCGGTGAGTTTTACTGGGAAAGTGGCTTCAGCCTTCCTCCCACCTGAACCTTGGGCCCCCCAGATGTGCACCCTCGAGGGCCCACCTGGAACCTCGTAGGTGCCCAACTGCCCCGGGTTCTGGGCATGAGTTCTTTTGCAAAACCACGAGGGAGACATTGATCAGTGTCGCCACTCTGGAAGGTCATTTGGAAGGCATTAAACAGGTCAACATTTTCATCTGTTGACGTGCACCCCAAGAATACTCCCGGGTCTGTATGTAGTATTTGGGATGGTGAAAGCAAAAGATTCTGGTGGAGAAAATTTTAGTTTATCTGCACAATGTATTCCTTGATGTTTTTCTTTTCTTTCTTTCTTTCTTTTTTTTTTGTCTTTGAGACAAGGTTTCACTATATATAGTTCAAGCTGGCCTTGAACTCACTTTATAGCGCCTCCTGGACTGAGATTTACAGGAATCTTCTTGCCTCAGTCTCCTAAGTGCTGGAATTACAGGAGTGAGCCACCATGCCTGGCCTCATTTTTTTTTTTAATTAATCATTAAAAGTCATGTTCTGTACTAGGCGTGGTGGCACACTCTTGTAAGCCCAGCACTGGGAGGCTGAGGCAGGAGGATTGTTGTGAGTTCAAGGCCAGCCTGAAATACTTAGCAAGACCCTGTCTCAAAATAAAACAAAAAAATCATGATTTAAGGCAGCAGTGACAAACCTATGGTATGGGTGCCACAGCGGCCTCTTTGTTAGTCAGTGAGAACTGTGGAAGGTTCACCAGCCTGTGGTATGGGAAATGCTCCTGATTTATTGAGAAGTTCTGGGTGTGTGTGTGTGTACACGTATCTACAGCTGTTTATACACCAAACCTGTGTGTATGTACACGTAGCATAGCAACCCAGCCTCCATGTGGCACACCTGTGAGGTGCATTATGTGTGATCTATCTATTTTGGACTTTTCTGTGTTGTTTTTTGAGACAGGGTCTCACTATGTAGGCCAGGCTGGTCTTGGGCTCACAGGGACTCCCCTGCCTTAGCCTGAGGGCTGGGATTGCTGGCTGCACCATGCCTAGCTTTCTGCTTTTCTATACGTGTATTAGCAAATTTCCTGTAACGAGCAGTTATAACTGTTGTAAGAGGAAAGTACTGTTTTAAGTAAGTGCTCTTGCGACACCCTGTGGGCGTGCGGTAGGCAGCAGACCCTCTGCCACTTCAGTCTGTCCTGTGCATGAAGTGATTTGGGGGCCAAGTAGAGCCTCCCTCGTGGGGTCTGCGCTGAGCCAGGGTACTAAGAGCGGCTCTGCTGAGGCTAGTGTTGGCTGTCACTGTTGTCACTCTGCACCTATCTCTGGGCATGGTGGCCTCATGGTGACTGGTGCTGGCCCGTGGTGCCTACTCAGACGCCCATGAGCCCCTGCGTGTGTACTGATGGCTGTTGCACGTGGCTGCCCACGCCTTTGCAGAGCGCCTGTGTAGCTCGAGGGTCCTGAAGCAGGGAACTGTCCCCCAGCCGGCTGGCTCTCAGAAAGGTGTCGGCTTACGGTCTGGGCAGGACCAGCACTCAGCACTCCGTGGCCCTGGGCGCTTCAGTCATGCGGCCTTGGACAAAGTTCTGAGCCTTCCAGAGCGTCAGTTCTGCTGAAGAAAAGTACATTAGGTGCTTTTTGTTGTTATTGTAAGACAGGGTCTCGCTGTGTAGTTCAGGCTGGCCTTGAACACACTGTGGAGCTCACACTGGACTTGAACTCTCAGCAGGAAGTCCTCCTGCCTCGGCCTCCCAAATGCGGGAGTTATAGGCGTCTGCACCCACACGGCAAGGCAGCGTTCTACTGTTAAACGTCGCCTCGTGGTGGCGTGGCAGGGCACTGAAGGACTGCAATGCTTTGTTCTGCAGTTTAGGTGTCTCTCAATGACGAGCACACGTGCCCTCTCCTGCCAGAAGAGCATCTGTGGGAACCGTGGCCATGGCGTCCACGCCAGACCCCGTGACATTCCGCGAGTTCTGCCCGCTGTACCATCTCCTCAACGCCATCCCTGCCAAGGTGCAGAAGGGCTTCCGCTCCCTGGTGGTCTACCTCACGGCGCTGGATGCCAATGGGGACTACATCGCCGTGGGCAGCAGCATTGGCATGCTGTACCTGTACTGCCGCCGCCTCGGCCACATGCGCAAGTACAACTTCGAGGTGAGTCTCGGGGCTCCCGGGGAGGTCCCTGACTTCCGGTCTCACCTCAGTTGCGAGTTAGTGACCAGCAGTCGTCAGGTGCATGTGACAGAAAATGCTGTGTGTTTCAGTTCCTGTTCCTGTCTCCTTAGTTTTCACGTCGCTTACAAAAGAGTATTTTAGTGTTTAACTTCTGTTAGAAAACTTCGGAAGAGGTGTTTGTTTGCTATGTGTTTTGTTTCTCTGAGTGCCTTGACTAACTTGAGTGACCTCTGGCAGACTCACAGAATCAGTATGCAAAGAGGATCTGGCTCAGTGGCCGTGGTCACGCACGTCTCGAATGGGGCGACTGGGCTGGGGCCCTTGGCCCCACTCCTGCTGGGATTCAGTGCTGCGTGGCCAGCAGCAAAGCTTGGCCAGATCTGTAGTGCACTGACCGAATGGGTACCTGTGGTGGGCTCCGAGGCGGCCGCGTTGGCCTCTGCCCTGCGGCCTTGTGGACAGAGGGCTTTTGCCTGAGAATACAAGATACTTGTGTCTTAGACCACGTTCAGTAAATTAAAGTTTTGAGTTTTTGAAATTTCCTTTCCTTCTGTTTCCTTTTGCAGCGCTGGGACCGGCCCCAGGGCCTTGGGGTGGGCTTGGCAAGCGCCGTGCCACTGGGCAACATCCCCAGCCCTTTTCATTATTCATTTTGAGACAGGGTGTCAATAAACTATTTCGGCTGGCCTTGAAGGTGGCATCTTTCTGCCGCAGGCTCCCGAGTACGTTGGATTGCAGGCATATTCAGCTGGCTTTAAAGTTAGCTTTCCTTGCCAGGTGTGATGGTGCACACCTGGAATCCCAGCACTTGGGAGGCTGAGGCACGAGGATTGCCCCAAGTTTAAGATTAGCCTGGAATACATAGTGAGATCTTGCACTCCAATCCCCCAAATTAAAACTGCTGGTGTCCCTTTTCTTTAAGATTTTTGTGGATTTACCTGATCACATTTCCCAAACACTTAAGATTGTTACTTAATTTATCTTTATGCATTAGTTATAAATTTAATAGTGTTGAACTCTCTGAAATACTTCAATTATCAAGGAAGATTTATGAATCCAACAGTGAACCCCAACAGTATAAATAAAAGAAATACATGCTGGGAGATGTAATCAATCTGACAAAGGTGTGGAAAATGTCTGCAAGAGCTAGGAACAATACCGTGTCCCCCGTAGGGCACAAGGGTCTGACGGGTGCCACGTTCTCATCAGACTGTGGGCTGGAAGGCAGCAATGCGTCAGGAGCCTGTCGTGCAGCCGGGGTTCTGTGCGCCAGGGCTCCGGAAAGCAGACCTAGCAGGTGCACCCTCAGGCGCAGGAGCCGCTCTGGGGTCGTTGCCGGGTGGGGTTGGGGATCAGCAGCCCAGGTCTGGCCTCAGTCTCCAGTACCACAGAAAAGGGGGAAACCAACCAGGCAGTGAAGCGGCTGTGAAACAAGCCGAAGGATGACGACAAATGCAGTAACGCAGAGGTCGTTTGAGCTTGCACCACCAGGAGTCAGCGACACAGCCCCACCAGGAGTGAAACACCTGCAGCACAATTACCATTTTTGCTGTCAGCGCTGGCTCAGTCTTGGAACCACTGGGCACGATTCGAACACTTTACAGATGCAGAACCCAGGGCTACGCGTGTGGTGAGAGCTGGTCTGGCATGCACAGGGCCTGCCTAGGTTCTGACCCCAGCAGCACAACACACACACACTGGCAGAGAAGACCTGTGCGGTCCCCACTGCGGGCACCACCCGCGAGCTCCTTTTGGGAGGACCGGGCCTCGCTGAACCCTGTGGTCGGAGGGAATGGGTCCCAACTCTGAGTCTCCGGAATGGCCCAAGGTGCGTCTTTGGTTTACTTTTGGGCAGATCTACCATTACATGGGCATGTGAGTTAAAGTAAATTCACCCTCCAACCCAAGCATCACGTGGCTGAAGCGAGGTTTGAAAGGAAGTTACATTCCTGGAGAAGAAAGCAGGCCCTTTATATGCTAAATATAGCATGGTACGGGTTCTCAGCAGTGCCTTTGGAAGCCTTTCTCCCACAGAAGGTAGTGGGAGAGGGCAGATGGAAGCACAAGACATTCTTCCTGCTCACTGCCAAAAGCATGGAGAAAGTGTAGCAGAGAGCCGATAACAGGGACAAAAATACGATAAATTTGTGAAATGCAGGGGGGGCGACACGAGTGGAAAACATATCCAGAAGATAACTTGACCTGGGGGCGTTTTGTTTTTGTTTTGTTTTGTTTTAAGACAGTCTTGCTGTGCATTCCAGGCTGACCTTGAACTTACAGAGGTCCTTCTGCCTCAGCCTCCCAGGTAGTGGGATTGATGGGTATGTGCTCCTGCATCCCTGGGCTGAGTTCCTAGTTTTCTATTATGGATAACTATACAAAGTCTCTTTCCTTAGCCTTCAGCTGTTCTGACATTTCTTGGCTCTGCCTTCAGGCCGGCCATACATCTCATGGGCGTGCCATGGCCCAGCCCTGGTCCTCATGCCCACTTCTCACCTGGGCCCCCTGCTGTGTCCACCCGTGACTGTGTGCACTGCTGCTCCAGGTGCACAGACCTTCCAGTCTAATGGGAGAGCCAGGGACACGGGTACCCAGAGCATGTGGGACGGGCAGTGTGTCTGAGGGAAGAGGATGTACTGCAGAGGAGGCTGCCTTGCCGCAGTCCCCCCAGGGTCCACCTGATGCACTGCCCTGCTGTCTTTGCTGCTTTCTGCAGCAGCTCTGGAGTGCCATGGTCCTGCTGTGGCCGCCTCGTGTCTTGAGCCACCCTGGGCATTTCTCTTCTCATGGTCACCCTGACTGCAGGACGGAGTCGCGGTACTGTGCGTCAGCGCAGAGTCCACACAGCCCGAGGCACGGGGGTGGTGCACAAGGCTGATCGGTGCCTGCAGGCAGCCATGATTGGACTGGGCACCAGTGGCCTCGGAGGGAGCGAGAGTGGCTGCTTGCCATGGCACCCGCCTCAGGCAGAGGACTCCTGCCGGAGGGAGGAGAGGCTGAGCCTGTAGCACCCAGGAGAGTCATGCTTCGGAGGGCCACGGGTTTCCTTGGCTCACACCTAGGGGTTTCGTTCTTAGATGGGGCTTGTTGTGTTCCCCAGGCTGGTCTTGTACCCATGGGCCATAGCATCTTCCTGCCTCAGTCTCCTGAGCTGCTGGGATTCCAGGTGCATGCACCTTACCTGCTTAAGCCTGGTACATTCTTAGAATTTTTAAAAGTTTCGTTTGTGCCTGCTTGCGGTTCCTGTAGTGCACGCTGGTCCCGGGGCGAGGTTCCCGTTCACACCGGCTCCTTTCCTGTGTTAACCCCTCCCCTGCCTCCTCCTCCTCCAGTTCTTGTCTTAGCTTGTGTTACGGCCCACATTGTTCACATCCACGGGGCTATTCCGTCCCTGCACTCGGCCGTCTTTATTTTTCCTGTCTCCCCTTCCCCTCCCTCCTCTCCCCCTCCTTGTTCCCTTGGACCACGGGAGAGATCCATCCCCCTGTCCCTTTCGGTTCATCTTCTGCCGTTTTCTTTGTTTCTGCTTTGCCTCACTCAAATGAGCGACCCCGTAGGTATTTAAGCTTGTGTGTCTGGTGTATTTCACTCAACATTACGCTTTCCAGGTGTATCCGTTTTTCCTACAACGTCTCAAATCTGCTGTTCTTTATCGCCGAGTAGTATTCCATGATTCAGATGCCACATTCTCTTTATGTGGTCGTCTGCTAGTGGGCATACAGGCCGCCTCCAGGATTTACCTATTACAAATTGTGCTGCTGTAAACGTTGGTATGCGTGTGTTGCTGTTGTATGATATTTTGAGTTCTCTGGGAAAGATTGCTAGCTGGGGAACTGCTGAAACCCTGTATGTTTTTAAAAGTGATGCAGCTAGGGTCAGGGATTTAGCGCAGTGGCACAGTGCCCGCCTGGCAAGCACAAGGTCATGAGTTCGATTCCTGCCACCAAAAAAAGTGATGCAGTGAGGCATGGTGGTACGTGCCTGT
Organism: Dolichotis patagonum; assembly: GCA_004027295.1. Lineage (NCBI taxonomy): Eukaryota > Metazoa > Chordata > Mammalia > Rodentia > Caviidae > Dolichotis > Dolichotis patagonum. The sequence continues at coordinate 40,141 of PVJX010001715.1, forward strand.
AATCCCGACATTTGAGAGGCCAGGGCAGGAGGATCACTGTGAATTTAAGGCCAGGTTGGGCTACATGGCGAGACCCTGTTTCAAAAAAATAAAGAAGTGATGCCAAATGAGTCTTTTCACCATGTCAGCTGAAGATACACCTGCCGCAGGGCTTGCCTGGTCCCGGAGCGAGGGCCTCTCGGGTCTGGCTCGATGAGCCGCTGTGACAGTTGCACACTGCCGTGCGGCAGTGCTACTGTGCAGAGTCACTGGTGTCCTTCACGTTCCATGCTTCATTTCATCAGTCCCTGGGAATTCAGCTTTCAGATATTTTTACAGTGACTCACTAAAAAATACTTTTGGGATTAGGCTATTGGGAACTAAAGCCAGGGCTTTGCACATGCTGCACAAGTACTACTCTACCTGTGAGCTGCAGCCTGGCCCTTTTATTTTTATTTTTATTTTTATTTTTATTTGTTTATTTAAAATTTTGAGACAAGGTCTCAGTAAGTTGTCTAGCTTTGCCCAGATCTTGCAATCCTCCTGCTTCAGCCTCCTACATAGGTGGGATTGCAAGTGGGTGAGGTAAGCTGCCTCACCCAGCTTGTCTGAAGTCTCACACTTCTTAAGCATCATAGTGGCCTGTGGGTGTTTGGAGTAGGGACGCTCAGCCTGTACTCTAATATCTTGCCCAGTAAGTGGTGTGGAACGATTGGGTGTGAATATGGGGGAAGAATAAAACCGTATTCCTCCCTCACTTCGTAGGGCTCCTTGGTCCTCACTTTAAAGGTATAGGGTGGTGGATGCAGCTCAATATGGAGAAGAGACATGGGAAGCATTGCAGCTGCCCTGCTGAGGCCTGCTGGCCCTCCTGTTGGAGACCCTGCCAGCTGCAGACCAGGCCTCGCGCTTCCCCCCATGACCTGCTGCACTTTGCCGATTCAGAAAAGCGGGTGACTTGCCGTCACCCTCAGGCAGATAGGCCGGTATGGGTCTCCCGCTTGAAGCAGGTGTTCTCTGGTGGTGAAGAAGGAAAGCGGTGAGCTGGGGTGTACATTCCGGCCTGGTCTCTGCTCGTTGGTGTGCTGCAGTGCTGGCCTGAGCCTGACCTTGCCCGGCCACGGGCGCTCATAAAGAGAGCTCCGTCGGCCCTCACAGTTCCCATGGCCCTGCTCACAAAGAGCACTTCTTCCTGAAGTGGTTTGTCTGGAGCGTAAAGGCGGAGCTGCCTGCCAGGGAGCCTCAAGGTCTGCCGAATGCCAGTCTAGTACAAGGCGTTTGTCCAGAATGAGATTCCTGGCACCTTTGAAGCAAAAGACTTTTCCTTGAAGGTTTTGGTTACTGGCTTGCCATTTGAGGAAGCTGATGTTGTTACCAGGAAAACGGCAATGCCTGCCCCCTAGGACATGGGAGATGAGGAAAGCAGAATTAACCATAAGGTAAAGGAGGTCTGAGATGGGCAGAGCTATCTTCCTGTTTTGTTTTGTTTTGTTTTGTTTTGTTTTGTTTTGTTGAGACTATCTCACTATGTAGTTCAGGCTGGTCTTGAATTTGAGATTGTCTTGCTTCAGCCTCCCAGAATACTGGGGAAAGGAGTAGAAGCCTGGCAGGGAGTTACACACCTGTAATCCAACATTCTGGGGGGCTAAGCCTGGAGGATCTGAGTTCAAGCCCAGCTAAACCACCTCTGAGATGGGGGCTTGGTGTGGGGCTGAGTGGAGAGCTAGGCTGAGAGTGGCTCTCGGCAGGACCCTCCAGGGTGAACATGGACCACCGTGTTGAGGGGTGGACAGGCCATGTTCTGAGCATGCTGGCCTCTGGCTGAGCTTCTGTCTCTGCCTGGGGACGAGACGGCCTCCCGGGCTGCCGACCGTGTGTAAGAATACTGAATTGGTGCATTTTGGAGGTTGTTTGTTGGTTGGTTTTTTGACACTGGGTCTTGCTATGTATTCTAGGCTGGCCTTATTTTTTGGAACTGGGAATCAAACATGGGACCTTGTGCTTGCCAGGCAGACACCATGTCACTGAGCTATACCTTCTTTTTTTTTTTTTTTTTTTTTTTTGAGACAGGGTCTCGCTGTGCAGTTCAGGCTGGCCTGGAACTTGCTTTGTAGCCTATACTGGCTTCGAACTCAAGGTGATTTCCCCTGCCTCAATCTCCCAAGTGCGGAAATGATAGGCATGTGGCATCTGATGAGATTTTTACAGGAAGAGTACTCTTCTCAGCTTCGGGCCATCACATTAGGACTGCGTAACTAAGACCGTGTCCTCTTCCCCTACCTGTAGTGCCAGCAAATCCCACTAATGGTCTGGTTGGTCTCATGTCCCAGCCCACATCATCAACGGTCTCTCACCATCCTTTCTCTCAGATCCCCACACAGTGTCTGTCACAAGCCCTGGGCCTTCACTCAGGGAGGAAGCGGAGACCACAGAGTCCTAACCATGTGAGTCTAACTCAGTTCTCGAAGCTGTACAGGATAGACAAGCCCCTTGGCTTCTCTGAGCCCAGCCGACCAGTGTACACCAAGGGTGACCCATGGCTATTCGTCAGCAAGCACCTGACACCAGCCAGCACTCACCAGTGCAGCGCTGCTGTGCTGTTGCTGCCACCGCTGCCTCTCACGTGGTCTCCATGGACTCCCTGGACCGGCCTGCCTGCCTGCCTCTGTGCCCACTCTGTGCCTAATTTGCTGGTCTGGGCCAGAACCAGTGCGGCTGCCGCACCTGCCCGCTCCTCAGGGCTGTCAGAAGTGCCTGACCGTGACATCCACAGAACCTGGGCTGGGCAGGTTCTGTCCTTAAGATCCGGATCTCATCACCTGTGCCGTGACCCTGACCCAGCGCTGGAAGCCGTCAGCCCATGAGGAGGTGAGCCCATTGTGACGCCCACCACTGCAGGTGGCTTTCACGTGTGGTTCAGGGCTATAGCTCTGTCCGTCAGGAGAGGCGGCTGTGACCTGCTTTAGTGTATGTGGCAGCTACAGTTTGCTCGGTACCAGCACCTAAATGACCACGTCAGAGGTGAAGATGGTCTATGGGAGGTGGCAGTGTGTCTTAGCAAGGTGCAAACGGTTGTGCAGTTCTTCTAAATGAATGACTTTAACACCCAAAGTGATCACCCAAAGTGGCCCAGAGGCTTGTCTTGTGCAGGTGCTTTTCAGTAAACCAGAATATGAAGCTTGAGTGGGTAATTAATACAGTTGTAGACCCGAGAACAGCAATGTGACCCAGGAGCCAGGGAGTGTGGACAGCAGGGTCTGCGCGGAGGCAGGTGGGAGACCCGAGCAGGCCGTGGCTCCGGAGTGGCTCTTCGACTCCAGGCTCGCAGTGGGGCAGGGTTTGCGTCGTTGTTACTTAGGAAACACGTTTCCTGGTGATGCTTTTTAGTTCTTTAAGGGTTCAGTGTATTCATGGTTGATTAATCATTTCTTTATTAGTAAGGCAGTCTTAAAGCTTTTGTCATTTTGAGGATGGCAGACCAGGAGAGGAAGGAGAGGATTCTGGAAGGAACTGGTAACGCTTTTCCTCTTTGGGCAGCGGCTGCCCAGCAGACACTGCAGAGGTGACAGTCGTGGCGCTCCGTGAGGCCTTAGGAAGGCTCAGATGCTAGCTGTAGTTAATGCAGGTCTGTCTGAGTTTGTTGCCTGCCCTGTGCCCATGGACAGCAGCCACTTCCTCCCACATCCTGGGTCCTGGGTCTGGCCGCTCTTCTGGTCACATAGGTCCACCAGAAATACGGCCAGGGACTGCTGCTGCCCACTGCCCCTGCCTCTCCAGCCCAGGTGACTTCCAGGGTGTTCAAAGAACCCTCACTTCTTTCCCCCTTTGTTGTATTTTCTTTCCCTTTTTGGGAACTGGTCAGTAAAGAATAAGGCATTGAAAAGCAGCTACATGTAAGGAGGAAATAAGGTGGTGACTCTGCCTGGCCAGGAAGAGGTATCAACCCAGAAAAGACCTATAAAAAACCTTATTTTATGACCTGGGCTGCCCTTCAGCACAGGGACAGCTGTGACCACTCAGTGACAAAAATACCCAAGTTCTCAGAAGACCTGGGAGCTCTGGGGAGGAAGGAACTGGTTTCCTGAAGAGCTCCTTGTTGGACTCAGATGTCTGATGTTCAGCCACGGAGCACTGGGCACATGGAAACAGGGCCCTGGCCCACCCTGAGGGGAAGCTGCAGAGACTCCCCAGGAAAGACCAGCTGGTGGAGCTGCTGCAAGGGTTAGGACAGCAGCCTCAGGGTTCCCAGAAAACTGAAGGAAGATCGGGAAGTGCAGTGGCTGAAATCTAAAATGTACCAGAAGGCTTCAAAGGCAGATTGGAGCAGGCAGAAGATAGAATGCAAGAACTAAAAAATAGGACAACTGAAATGGTCAGGTCTGAGAAAGATGGAGAAATACACGTGAAGAGAAGTAGACCCAGCACAGGGACCTGTGGGACTTGTCAGGTGGACACAGTAACGTGGGAGTCACAGGAGGCAAAGAGCCTTTGGGGGAGTAACGACTGAAAATTTCCCAAATTTAACAAAAAGCACAAATATAGCTGTCCAAGTTCAGTGAATGCCACAAGAGAGTGAACCACAAGAAACTCACACCAAGCATGTTCTAATGAAGCTTTCAGGAGCCAGAGGCAAAGAGAGGCTTGAAAGCAAGGGAAAAAATGACTCATCACATACAGGGGACTTCAGCATGTTGACGAGCAGCTTTCTCAACAGAAACATGAGGCTGTCAGGCTGAGAAGATGTGTGCAAGATGCTGAAAAGAACGTGTCTTCATTTTATCTACATCCCTTTCTCCTTTGCTCCCTCCATCTCTTGGTCCCTTTCTCATTTCCTGACTCATTTGTGAGGCCAGAATTACTTTGATAACAAAGTGAGACAAAAACACCAGAAGAAAAGAAAACTGTAAGGAATATTTACCTTACAAACACAGATGCAAAAAATCCTGAACAAGAGCCTGGTGACTGGATTTAGCTGCAGGTTGATAGGCTTATCCACTGTGACCAGAATGGAATTTACTGCTGGGATGCAAGGATGGATGGTTCAACATGCAGAGGTCTCCGCCATCAACTGCACTGTCCGAATGAAGGGGAAGAATCACACGGCAACTCAGTATACAGGAAAAGCTTTTGACGAGTTCACCACCCTATTAGGATTTACAAAACCTCTATCCCAACATAACGAGAGCCTCTGGGAAAAGCTTTACAGAGGGCACCACATTCCGTAGGGGAAATCTGGAAAGTTTTCCTCTGAGATCTTTAACAGGCATAGAGGCCTGCATTTCTCCCGTTGTTCAGCCCAAGGCTGGGAGAAACTAGGCAGGAAAAGAAAAGCTGTCACTGTTGGGAAGGAAGAGTCAAAGCATGTCTCTGCGGATGACATGATTTTTTTTTTTTTTTTGAGGTGCCTTCTCACTGTGTGGCTCAGGCTGGCCTTCAGCTCACACCAGTCTGCTTCAGCCTCCCGAGTGCACCATCGTCCCAGTGATGTGATCTTACATAGAGAAAACCGTAAATATTCCACCCCAAATTTTTGTTTGAACTGATAAATTCTTATGGTAGCAGCACACAAAGACAACTCAAAACTAAGTTGTGGTCAGGGATTTAGCTCAGCAGTGTAAGCGCCTACCTGGCAAGAAAGAGGTTGTTAAGTTTGAGCCCCAGTACCAAAAAAAAAAAAAAAAATTGTATTTCTAAACACTATGAACAATCTGAAATTAAGGAAACAATTTCACTTAAAATAGCATCAAGAAGAATAACGCACTTAGGAGTAACTAAGGCGATTGAAGGCTGACAGGTGAGAAGTAGGTGCCCTGTGGTATCGGAGAAGCAGACCTGACAGCTGAGATGTCTGCGCTGCTCAGCAGCGGGTCTGTGAAAATGTCTTCAAGGGTTTGCAGAAACAGAAGAACCCATCCTGAAGTTCATATGGAGTCTCAAGGGGTGATGGATCCCCAATATCCTACACCACCTTGGGGAAGAATAAAGCCCGAGATCTCACACCTACTGAATTTAAAACTCACTACAAATCACTGTGAGGCTGGTAATCAAGATGGTCACATAAACCACGCAAGTGGGGAGAAGCCCCGGAGTAAACCCGCGTGTGGTCCAGTGAGGTCTGGGAGGAGTGGGAGTGGGCAGGCGGGACTTCCCACGGGCGCGCTGGAAAACCGGGTACCTGCATGCGGAGTACTGAGTGTCTGGCCTTACCTACCTGTGTTAAAGACCGAAGTGGATAAAGACTTAACTTAGGGCAAAGTGTGACACAGCGATTTCTTAGCTATAACATCACAGTTACACTCAGTAAGAAAAATTGAACTTCATGAAAATTTTGAAAATGTGTTCTTCAAAAGTCACTCAGTAGACGAAAAAGGCAACTCACAGAATGGGAGAAATATGTTTGCTCTGTATATGTACAAATGATACACGAATGATATATGTGAAAAGGCTTTTTTTTTTTCTTTTTGAGCCAGGGTCTTGCAGTGTAACTCAGGCTGGCCTTGAACTGTGTAGCCCCAGAATGGCCTGAATTGGCAGCAGTCCTGCCTCAGCCTCCTGAGTGTTAGGATCATGGATATGTGCCACTGCACCCAGCTGTGGCAGTGGATTTATATCCAGAATATGTAGAAAGCAGACTGGGACTGGGCATGAGACTGCAGCAGACACTTCTCTGTAGAAGTAAGCTGTGAAGAGCCGCTCCCCACTGCCAGTCACTCAGGAAACCGGGATCAGAACTGCAGTGAGCGCCCCTCTCCCACCAGGACGCCTGCTGTGGAAAGACACAGAACAGGAAACCCCGCGTGTTGGCTGGGATGTGGGAAACGGGGGCCTTGCACGCTATTGGTAGGGACGTAGTTCAGGTGCTTTAGGAAATCGGTGATTCCTCAGAAATTAAAAGCAAAGCTGTGCGTGGTGGTGCACACCTGTAATTGTAGCAACTCGAGAGGCTGAGGCAGGATGGTCAAAGTTTTCGGGCAGCCAGGCAACTTGGTGAGCCCCTGTTTAAAACTAAAAATGGAAAGGGCTGCAGACCTGGCTCGGCGTGAGGGGCCTGGGTTTGCTCCCCAGAGCTGTGGGATAAAACGAGTTGAAAAGGGAACAGTCGTCAGCAGCTCCACTGTGAACACGGACCCAAGAGAAGTGGCCCTGGGCCTGAAAAGACATTGGAGAGCTCCCTGAGCGCCCAGGACAGCAGCGTCTCTGTGCCCTTAGGGCGAGGGGAACCCAAGCCCCAGGACCTTGTGTTCCAGCAGGTGGAGAAAGGAGGGTACCTGTGTGACCCTGCTCAGGCCACAGCAAGGGGGGGGGCAGGGATAGTGTGATGGGAGGGATTTCAGCTGAAGGGTGGTGATGGCTGTGTAAGGTCAAGAGTGCTGGAAGGCCCGCTAACAGTGAAGAGTGTGATAAGCTGGGCCGCTAGAATGTGCCTGTCTCCTAGCTCTCAGGAGTGAGGCAGGAGGATCTCAAGTTCAAGCCCAGCTGGGCCACTTGGGGGTTCAATGAGGCCCTGTCTCAAAAAAAGATTTAAAGGAAAGGGGCTGGGGATGTAGCTGAGTATGAAGGTCCTGGTTTAAGCCTTAGTACCATTTAAAAAAAAAAAGTTGACTTGGTAATTTTATGTTCTATGGTAATATAATTTAAAAGTAAGGGCAGGAACGCTAGGAGGGGAAGGGTCTTTGCCAACCCTGGTCCTCCTCTGGCCAGGACCTGTGGGCTGCGCCTGCCCTGAAACCCTTTCCTCCTCGCCCCGGGGTAGTCTGCTCTGAACGCTTGTTTGCTCCTGCAGGGGAAGACGGAGTCCATCACTGTGGTGAAGCTGCTGAGCTGCTTCGATGACCTGGTGGCCGCAGGCACCGCCTCCGGGAGGGTCGCCGTCTTCCAGCTGGTGTCCTCACTGCCAGGGCGGAACAGACAGGTGGGCGCGTGCCGAGTCAGCGCTTCCTCGCTGCCCAGCACATTCTGCATGGGGCTTTGCTCTCACTGTGTTTTCTGAGACAGGATCTCACTGTGTAGGCTGGCCTCCTAACTCCCAGGGATGCTCCTGCCTCAGCCTCCTGAGTCCTGGGATAACAGGCACTCACCACCACGAAGCCGTCCCACGCCTAGCAGATACATGCTCAGAAAGGCGTAGTTCTGTGCTGTTTCTACTTGGGCAGTGCTTTTGTTCCCTCATGGACCCTTGGCAGTCAGCACGCAGGGCACTTTGAGACTTGGGGACTCCGGCTGTGTTCTCCGTGGGTCCCCAGGAGGGCAGATGGAGCTGCCGCTCCTGGGAAGGGGAGCCACGGCCACACAGCCGAGCCTGGCACTCACGCTTTCCTCTGCCTTGTGTTTCACCGGCCACCATAGCTTCGGAGATTTGACGTCACCGGGGTTCACAGAAACAGCATCACGGCGCTGGCCTGGAGCCCCAATGGCATGAAGCTGTTCTCGGGAGACGACAGAGGGAGAATCGTGTACTCCTTTCTGGATCTAGACCAGGTGACGTGGCTTGCAGGGTCACTGCCCCCTGCCCCCTGCCCCAGTTCCTCTGGGGCGAGGACATGCGTGTCTGGGGGCCTCTGTGGCTGGTTTGTGTCCTTGGCTATTCCTTTCTTGTCACAACTGTGATTGGCAACATTTTCTTTCCCTACCTTTTCCAATGCTTTGTAAACTCCCATCTCTGACTCGAGTTGGCTTGCTACAGCATTCACTCTACTTTAAAATTGTTCTTGATACGTAAAAATTGTGCATCTTTAAGATTGCGTTGTGTCATTTTGATTCATGTAGATGTTGCAAATATTCATATCAGCATAAACATATCTAGCTGTTTTTTCTTTCTTTTTTTTAAGTGCTAGGAGTTGAGCCCAGGGCCTTTGCACTGAACTGCATCCCCAGCTACTCACGGAGGCTGGGCTGGAACTTGTGACCCTCCTACCTCAGCCTCCAGAGGTGGGGGTTACATTCATGCCACAGTGGCTGGCTCTACGTAGCACTTACCCTTGTGTGAAACACCCGTTTTTCATTGTGCTGTTCTTACACTGTGCTGCTACTTAGAAAAGAAAAGATGTTATTACCATTTCTGATTGCTTGAAGGTGAGCAGAAGCACACCCAGCCATTTTCCAGGCCTTCCTGTGGACAGCGGTTGGTGTCCCAGCGGATGGAGAACTCACCTGTAGTCCCCAGGGGAACAAAGGGCAGGGCAGGGCAGGGCAGGGTGTGGCCCTGATGGCGATGGCACAGGAGCAGCCATGGAGTCCTTACCTCTTGGTGTTGGGCATCTCCGTGCTCTTAGAGAGGTGACCCTAACTGAGCTTTGGTCATGTGGGTTGTGTCTATCAAATTGACCATGCTGGAAATAAAAATGGAGAAATTTTTAAATATTAATTGTAATCTGAAATAATAAATCTATTACATATTAGCATAGATACGATTTTTTTTAATGAAAATACCTATTTAAAAACATGAGAAGACTAGGTATGGTGGTGTACACCTGTTATCCCAGCACTGGGGAGGCTGAGGCAGGAGCATTGCCACGAGTTTGAGACCAGCCTGGACTACATAGTGAGACCCAATCTCAAAAATTTAAAAAAAAAAAAAAAAATCCAGACAAAAATATTTTAAAAATGAGAAGACATGACTTGATGTTTTTACGAATCTCTCTGATGCCTGCTTTAGGTAGGTGGGGTGATGCACGCTGGCAGTCCCAGCATTCTGGGAGGCTGAAGCAAGAAGATCCAAGTGCAGGCCCAGCCCAGGTAACTTAATGAGACCCTGTCTCAAAATAAAAAAAGTTTAAAAAGGGCTGGAGATGAGCTCAGGGTAAAGGCTCTGGATTCAATTCCCAGTACCAAGAAAATAAAGGAAGGATGGAAAAACACCACTGGCTTATGAGGAGAGGCCAGCATCCAGATGCCGTGTGCGGCTCGCGTCGTGGCTAACCCTGGCCTCCCGGAGGTGCCGCCAGCAGCCGCTCCAGTACGGGTTGGGTGCGGGATGGAGCCTGATGCTTCGGGCCGTCTCTCGCTCCCCCAGTCTGCTTTGCTCTGGGGCCTTTTCCCCAGGCTTGGTCCTGTCCTCACGTGGTGGACAGCATGCGTCTGCTGGGTGCTGACCCTGGATTTCTGGGAGTTTTTAGACTTTTCAAGAAGAGGGGTTGCTGTGTGGCCCAGGCCAGCTCTGAACTCGCGATGGTTCTCTTGCCTTAGCCTCCCGAGTGCTGGGATTCACCATCCAGCTTGTCCCGCTGGCAAAGCAGAGGTTTCAGAACTCCATCCTCACTTAGGAATAACAAATACTATCCCTTGTTTTCCTTGAAGTGACAGGCTTGCTTGTTTTGTTTGAGTTGCGTCGCCGGCCCTAGGCTCTCTTTTTTGGAAAGGTCTGCCAAATACCCACGTTTGAGTAATTACAGCATTTCACATCCCAGGGGTTTGCTGAGAGGAAAGAAGCCGGCTCACCCTAGCTCCAGTGAGGTGTAGGGCTTTCCCTCCAGAGAACCTGCAGCCTCAGCGTGCAGAAGGGCTGCACGTGCACATCCTCTGCAAAAACCCGCCTGTGAGGGTGGAGGCTCGGCGAGATCATCGCTTTTGTGCATGAGGATTCTTCAGTGAGGCCTGGGTTTGCCATGCAAGCGTGGTGGTGAAGGGCGTGGTGCCCCTGCCCATCAGCACAAGGTGCTGATGGCACCTCAGGGCGAGCATGCCCGGTGCTGCCTGGAGAGGGCCTTGGAGCCTCAGGCAGAGCCAACCCACTCTTCCCGGTGTCAGGGTCCCCTGCACTCCAGCACCCTTCTCACCCGCTCCCTTGTGTGAGAAACTCAGAGCTGCTCCTGCCTGTGGCCCCAAGGGCCAGCAGGACGAGGGCCCTGTGCACATGTGTTTGTTTGCCTGCTGTGAAATGCAGTTTGCGCATGTCCCAGGCTGCATTAGAGACACAGACTTGCATTGCACAGAGCACTTCGAGGGCGGGACACTGCCTACAGATTCCTCAGTGTTGGGGATGAATTCTCTGTCACTGACGCTTGTGGTGCAGTTACATAACTACAAGTTTGTCAGAAATCATAGAATTGTGTGTCTAAGAATGGTGAATTTCACCATGTGTGCATTTTACCAGTAAGTCTGTTCAGAGTCTCCCCTCGCTATCCAAATGTTGCAGCCTTTTTTTTTTTTTTTTTTTTTTTGGACTGAGGGGCGAGGCAGGGCCTGCACTCTGAGTTACATCCCTAGTCCTTTTTTATGTTTCCCGTTGAGATAGAATCTCACTGAGTTGCTGGATTGCCTAAGCTCGGCTCAAACTTGCAAGTCTCCTGCCTCAGCCTCCCACAGTTCTGGGATTACAGACCTCCAACACCGTGCCTGGCTTGCAGCAGTGTTTCTTAATCAGCGTACCACTTTAGAAGAGTGATTGCAGAAGCCAGCCTTCGATGCCATGGCGGAGTGTCAGTAGTGGAATGCCTGCTAGAACTCACTGCGTGTGGGGGAAACTTTTCTATTAATGCTACCTTATGTGTGTAGTATCAGGTTGACGTCTTTCTGACCACCTGTTTCCTGTGCCCCTTTCAGCTGGCATGATTGTCCCCTGATGGCCTTGAACTCTCCTGAGGGGATCACAACAGGAGAGCTGGTCACTGTCACAATCATCACTGCTTTATAATAGAATAATCAACACACGTGGCATGGCGGGTTTCTGGTTAGATCTAGGGATTCCTCTTGGAACTACTCACTGAGAGAACATTTTAAGAGAAATGATGCATACTGTTACGTGACCCTTAGGAACCCCAATGTGGCATGGGGGGTGGCTTGCCCAGATGTCCCTGCTGTGGGCTGACCTGACCTAACTCAAAGGAAAGCAGGCAGCTCACAGGCCGCTTCTGGCCCGTCCGCAGGGCCTCTGCAGCTCGCTGCTGGTGCTGGAGGAGCCAGCGTCCATCGTGCAGCTGGATTACAGCCAGAAGGTGCTGCTGGTGTCCACCCTGCAGCGAAGTCTGCTCTTCTACACCGAGGAGAAGTCTGTCCAGCAGATCGGGACGCAGGCCAGGAAGAGGTGAGCTGTGTGAGTGCTGGGCTCCCTTGGGACAGAGTGGCCCTGAGGTCCCCTCAGTGTCCTGTGTGCCAGCTGTGGGCTGTAGCTGCTCACCTGGCTCGCGGGTGCCTGGTAGCCCATGCCAGCCTTGCCCGAGTCCCATGGGCACGTGCACTCCATGGTGAGGCAGCGCAGGGACCCTCAGGTGCAGGGCTTTGCCCCGGGGCCTGTGCCTGTGCCTGTGTCCCCTCCCCAACAGACCCTTCCACAAAGCCCAGAAAATAAGCCTGTCACTCTCTGCTGCCAGCTTGTCAAAGACAGTGGGGAACGGGGCAGAAGGGACAAGGAGCAGGGGTAGGGTGGGGGGCAGCAGTGGGCGTTGGTGCAGCCACCAGCTGAGGGCTGCGGAACTCCAGTCTTCCTCCTTCCTCGTGGATGGGGCAGGTGGCACTGGACCAGGGCATGGAGAGTGCAGGGAGGGGGCAGCACAGCTGGTGGTGCCAGGGGAGGGTGGCACGGTGAGGTCACCCTGGCGCTCGCCGCCATCCCCGTGTGCTGTGTCCAGCAGCAGCACAGTGGTTTATTCTCCTTCGTGCATGCGTGCACGAGTCCTGGGCCCTGTGAGCTGCTGGCACCTTCCCCAGCTTCTGTCTCCCATGCCCCTGCCTCCATAAGTTGGCCGCGCTCTGGGCCACAGCTGCCTTGAGTGGTGCTGGCCTGCCTGGCGGAGCCTTGCTATGGTATCTGCTGGGTGCAGGGAGGGGAAGCCGGGCCCTTTCATCCAGGCTGCACCCTGCATCGTCCCTCAGACTGTCCCTCTGCCCTGTGGCGTGGAACCTGGGAGGCATGGGAACCTTTCCCAGGCAGGCACTGTTCCAGTCACATAAGAGAAACCAACCTAGACAGAAGTGACCAGCCTATACGGGGTCTCATAAATAGAAAAAACATTTAAACACTGGGTCACCAAGCCTGGTCCCGTGGCATCCACCTAGGATCCCTGCACTCAGGGAGGCTGAGGCAAGAAGAGCACAAGTTCCAGCCCAGCCTGGACAGCTTGGCGAGGCCCTGTCTCAGAGTGAGAAGGACTGAGGGTGTAGCTCACACGGAGACCCTGGGCTCCGTTCCCAGCACGGAAAACATCAGAAATCACCTGACAGAAGTTGGCCTAACGGGGCGGGAGGGACGGGCACAGAGCCGCCTCATGAGCGTCCCCAGGCCCTGCCACGTGGACGTGCTTCCTGAATGTGCCGGAGGCCGCTGTCCATCCCTGGAAGCTATCCGTGGGATCCTCCTTGGGCTGGATGTGTTGGCGCTCAGCTGTAACCAGGCCCAGCACTCGGAGGCTGGGGAGGAGGGCTGCAAGTTGGAGCCCAGCCTGAGCAGCTTAGCGGGACCCTGTCTCAAATCAGGTTCAGAAAGAGTGGGGGCGTCGCTCAGGGTAGAGCATTCTGAGTTCCGTCCCTAGCACTGAAGCAACCAAAGCGAAACAAATGCCTTGTAGATTGCTCTGCTGCTCTTTGTGCCAAAGCTGAACTTGAAACGTCATCCTTACCCCAGCTAGAGGGATTTAGTAACTGAGGACCTAGTAAGATGAGCACCCAGAGAAACCCCCGTAAATCCTACCAGCTCCGGCAGGTCCAGGGGAGCCCCCGCCTGTGCGGGCCTGCCGTGTCGTCAGGGGCAGGAGCGGGGCTTGGCACACACCCGGTGAGGGTGGGCCTCCCAGGTGACCGCGCAGGGCCCAGGCCACTCCTTACAGGCGACGGTGGGATCTCAAGCGTCTCTTGCTCTGCTCGACATACATTTCTCTTTCTGCCCACACCTCCGCCTTGGAGCTGGGAGTCGTGTGCTGGCTGTTAGGGATGAGGAGGCTGAGAGCTGGACGGTGTCGCTTTTAGGTGGTGGTGGGGTGGGAGTCTCACCCTAAAGCCAGTGCTTTCGCTGCAGCTGAAAATGTGAGAACCAGCCATGCGTGGTGGTGCAGCCTGTAATCCCAGCACGCAGGAGACTCAGACCGAGCTCAAGGCCAGCCTGAACTGTAGAGCGAGACCTGTCTCAAGAAGCAAAACGAAAAGAAAGAAAGGAAAAAGGAAATCTGAGAAGTAGATCAGAGTGGGAATGAGCCAGGCTCAGGGCCACCCTGAACCTCTTCCTGCGAATTCTGGTGGACGACTGAGCGTTGATGCAGATGTGGGACCCAGAGAACTGAGAACCCAAATTCTGGGGATGTGCAGGGCAGCACCGTCACATGAAAGACAGCCTGGAATTGTTTTCTCAACTTGACTGTGCTCTTGGGCAGACCCAGCAGTTCCACGCTGGAAATCTCCTCTGCTGACTCTTCAGCCTGTGCGCTGGAGCCTGTGTGCCAGGGTGCTCACGGCACACTCACTGTTCAAAACAGCAACAAGCAGCAACAGCTGGGGGGGAGTGGCAGGGTGTACTCAGTGGGGACAAACCCCACTGCACACCAAAAGTCAGATTTCAGCCAGGGATGCCTGCCTGGCAAGCATGAGGTCAGAAGTTCCATCCCTGGTACAAAAAAAAGCCAGATTTCAGATGCCATTCAACAGAGGGTGAATAGGCGGTGGAATACGATACAGCAGTCAAGAGTAAATCTTAAAAACAATGTTAAATGAAAAAACACATCGCAAAAACACACAAACAGGGTCACTTTTTTTTAGAACGTGAAAGGCAGTACTAATTGTCTACTGTTTAGGGATTCATGGATATGTGATTAAACTAGTAATAAGAGCAAGGTAGTGACACAACAGCTGAGTCCTGTGGTCAGAGCAGGCAGGAGGGATGGAAACACAGGTCACAGAGCACAGCATGGAGTGGCTTGGTGCTTCCTGTGTTGGGCTGGGTACGTGCCTGGGCATCTTGTTAGGCTGGGTAACTTTTGTGGCTGCTTTTTTTTCTTTTGGTACTCAGGACCCTGAGCTTGCCAGGCAGATGCTGTGCCACTGAGCTGTATCCCTGACAAGGCCATGTAACTTTTATTGCTTGTATTTTGCATGTGTCAGAAATTTCATAATTTAAAAAGGAAAAGGATCCCCAGCCCGGCTACCGGAAAGGAAGCCCTGGTGGCGTTAGGGGAGTTCTGTGAGGGCAGCGCGCTGGGGATGGCCTGGCAGTCGGCTCAGAGCGGAACATCAGAGCAGAGTGAGGCCAGCCTGAGCTGCTGCCTTGTGCCCGAGCTGGTTGGAGCAGGCCCAGAGGCTGCATGGAGCTGCGAGGCTGCAGACAGGGCAGGGAGCCGGAGCCGAGCACAGGGGCGACTGGGAGGCCCAGGAACCCAGCCACAGGATGGGGGGAGCCATTACCTGGATTCTTGTTGTTTTTCCCGCAGGGTTGGCAGCTGTGTCATGTAAATCAGTCCATGCCTGCTTTTCTTTCTTTTTTTCTCCTGATTGTAGTACTGGGAAATTTGGTGCTTGTTTTATACCAGGACTGTGCAAGCAGAGTGACCTCACCCTGTACGCGTCCCGGCCCGGACTCCGGCTGTGGAAGGCCGACGCGCACGGCACCGTGCAGGCCACCTTCATCCTCAAGGATGTCTTCGCTGGAGGGGTCACGCCCTTCGAGCTGTACCCGAGGCTGGAGCCTGCGGACAGGGGAGGCTGCGGCTCCACCGAGAAGCACCTGGGGCTGGTGTCCTGCTTCTTCCGGGAAGGCTGGGTGCTGAGCTGGAACGAGTACAGCATCTACCTTCTGGACACCGTGAACCAGGTGCGGGGTCTGGCCGGGGGTCCGGGCTACGGGGGGGGGGGGGGGTGTCCTGCCTCCGATCCCCGAGAGGGAGGAGAGCTGGTCCCAGGGCTTTCCTTCACCCTCCGCTGCTCCAGGGAATGAAAGGAACGTTTGTTTGGTGGTTTTTGTAGATTTCAAAAAATAATTTGCTTTTGAAATCCAGTTGCCTTTATCCTGCCAAGAGAAGATGTGTGTTTTGTGCATCAGCGCTGCTCCTGCTAGGCTGTCTGGGCCTTTCCCCTTACTCCCTGGTGCTGGGAATGGAACCCAGGGCCCCACAGAGCAGAGTCCCATCACCAGCCACAGCCCGGCCCTGGGATGTGACAGTCGGTGGACGCTCAGCACAGCTGTCCCACCCTGGCAGGGCAGCAGCCTCTCTCCTGTACCCTTGTTCTCACCAGATGAGGTCATGTTATACTGCCAGGGCCTGCTTCACCTTTTTAACCTAATGACATGTCAGGGTAACTTCCTAGCATTATTAAATCATGATAGGAAGCAATTTCTGCTTGAATCAAGATGGTAAAAGGTCAGGTAGACAGTTTAGAACTTTAAACAACCAGTTCTTTCCAGTTTCTTTCTTTTTTTTTTTTTAAGCCAGGGCTGGCCTTGCGCTTACTATGTAGCCCAGACTGGCCTCGAACTCATAGCAATCCTCTTGCCTCTGCCTTCCAAATGATAGGATTACAGGCGTGTGCCCACTGGCCCGGCTTTCAGATTCTACTTGTCCTAAGAGTAAAGCTTCTGCCAGCCTCACCCCACCACTGTCACCCCAGATTCTGCACCACGGGAGCCCGGCAGGGTTTCTCCCTCATGGGTTTTCTCGCTGGGTGCCGTCAGCAAGTGAAGTCCATCCGCTTCCCAGGAAGGCCCAGTAGTCATGGTCGCCAGCCAGGCCTGGTGATACCAGCTCAGGAGAAAACAGCCTTGAACCTCTTGCCCTGAGGGCCAGCCAGAGCAGTGGGTGGTGGTGTTGGTGAGGGGGTTGCCCGGAAGCGCTGGGCTCGTGTCTTCCACGAGGGCTATTTCAAGAGCAGTTTGTGCACCCTTTCCCAGCGATGGTAACTTCTCTTCTTTCCTAGGGCTCCTTTGGAGCTCATTAATTAGTGGTGTCAGGATAGACTGTGGCCAAATACCAGCGCTTCTCACCTGCACGTGTACCCTGAGTTTTGCCCAGAGGTATAATTAGCCACGTTCCAGGCAGGGACCAGGAGGCAGCGCAGCCAGGAGCAGGTCTGTGCCTCCCCAAGCTCTGCTTCAGCCGTCTGCTCAGCCACCTGAAAATCAGCAGGGAGCACAGGCCCCTTAATTTTATGCAGCGAACGAGTTTCATGCCTGCGCTATTGGCCAAAAAGCAACAACTGTCCAGAATCACTGCCTGCAGAGGTGGCATCTGGTTCCCACTGGAATTCCCCCAGTGACAGGGACCAGAATGGGTTCTGAGCAGAGAGAAAAAAAGCTTGTGCTGAACACCTGGGCCATGGAGGAGCAGGGCTAGAGGGTGGACTGGCACAGGCCAGGGATTTGCTTAGGCAGGTGGCAGGCAAGGGACAGGCAGCCACCAATGGCAGAGGTCCCTTGCCAAGAAGGATGCGATCTGGGTCACAGGAGTGGGGAGCCAGGCGGCTGAGGTCTGGAGAGAGGCTCCGCTTGCCCAGCCCTGTCACCCTACTGCTTGGTGAGCACCTGTCAAATAGCGCCTGACTTGGGGTTGAGTTTCTCTTCAGAATTTTCAGCTGGGTGTGGTGGCGCAGGCCTGCAGTCCCAGCACTGTGGGAAGCTGAGTCAAGATGGCAAGTTTCAGCCCATCCTGGGCATCTTGGCGAGACCTTGTCTCCAAAACAAAACGGCCGAGGATGTGGCTTAGTGCAGAGACCCTGAGTTCAATCCACTGAACCACAAATACTGCAAAAAAACCCCAAAAACCCACAGGCTGGGCATATAGCTCAGTGCACAGCGCCTGCCTGGCAAGCACAAGGCCCCAAAGTTTGATTCCCAGTGTACTCCCAAGAAAACAAAAAACCCCCCAAACCCCAACCTTTAGAGTTGGATGGAGTGGTGCACACCTCTAATCTTGCCTACCCGGGAGGCTGAAACAGTAGCAGTTGCAAGTCAGGGTCCAGCCTGGCAATCTAGTAAGACCCCGCCTCAGTAAATAAATGGAAAGGGCTAGGGGTGTGGCTCAGTGGCGCGCTCTCTTGGGTTCAATTCCCACCACCTTAAAAAGTGTTTTTCAGCACGTTGTCACAGCAAAGTGCAGGGGCCACTTGACGGCTTGGATTCTTACACATGCTTTTTTATGCTCTGAACTGTTACTGTTACCTGGTTTTGAAATTTCTGTGTATCTCTTTTGACAGGCCACCATTGCTGGTTTGGAAGGACCCGGTGACATTGTGTCTGTTTCCTGCACAGAAAATGAAATATTTTTCTTGAAGGGAGATAGGAACATCATCAGAATTTCAAGCAGGCCCGAAGGACTAGTGCCAATAGGTTCGTGCTGGTTACGGGCCGAGCTGTGTGTCCGAATGGAAGAGGTGCCCTCCAGGCTGTAGTTAGACTTGCTGTGATTTTGCTGGCTAAGCAGCAGCAGCTTTGCTTAATTAAACAGGCGATTCTTTCTGTTGGTCATTCCCACAATCCCAGATTCAAGTGCTGGGCCTGCTGCCCAGGGCTCTGCTTTTGCTGGGTCTGGCAGGCTGTCACCCCATGGGCAGGGTGTTTGTTTACCTGTACTTTGTCTGAATCGAATAGCTGCAGGTGGCTGGTGGCTGCTGTCTGGGACAGCGTGGCCCCAGGGGAGTCACCTCTAGCAGCCCCTGCCCCCTTGTGCCCAGCACACATTGGCACCATGAGCCCAGGTTCCTGCGCCTGCCTGACGGCTGTGTCCTGGCCCCTGGTGATGCTGGGTAGTAAGGAAGCCTGGTGACCAGTGCGTCCCATAGTCTGAGTGCGGGGGCCAGGTCTGGAGCTGTTGAGGCTCTGGTAGCCTTTGTGTCTCAGCACAGAGGGATGCGTCCCCACAGCGAGACACTGACCAGCTTTCAGTCCCTCAGGGACAGGTGTGGGGACCCGGGTTCCGCTGCCCTGGCTGTGCTCTGCTTGTGCTGACGCTGACCTCCTGTGTCTGCTTCCTCTTTTGCAGTCCGCACCAGCGGAAAACCCTTATCCTGCCACGAACCTCAGGAAGCTGGGTTATCAGCACACATATGTTTTTCAATTTGAGTCAACTTAAGGTATATTAGGACATAGTTAAAGAATGAGCTGTAACTAGGTAGGGCAGAGTTCTTTAACAATTTGTGAGTTAGCCAGGTGTAGTGGTGCATACCTGTAATCCTAGTACTCGGGAAGCTGAGGCAGGAGGATCTTTGTGAGTTTGAGACCAGCCAGGGCTACAAAGTGAGCTCTCCAGGCCAGCCTGAACTGCATAGCAAGACCCTGTCTCAAGACAAAAAAAATAACTTGTGAGCTGAAGTGATAAACGCTGCACACTTAGTGGCATTTCTTGCTGCCAGCTCAGGCGATAGCAGCAATAGTGAATTATTGTCCTGAGCCTGATACAGGCGCTTCCTTCGTGCGGAGCCCATGCTATCGTCTGTGGTTCTGTCTCCTGGGTTCCTGTGGATGTGAGAGTTGTGTGGTTCTTTGCGAGGTGGAGGCTGGGCTCCCCCCTGCCAGCTGCTCCGCAGGGTAGCCAAGCCCCTCGGGCAGCTATGTTCACCGAGCTCTTCTCTCTCAGCAAGAGACAGTCTGGAGGTGGCACGAGGTCCCGAACACATCCCTGGGGAGTGTCCAGAGAAGCCCCCGGGAGCCAGCATCACAGAGACCAGGCTCAGAGGCTCCTCGGTGGCCAGCTCAGCGGCCAGCGAGCCCCGGAGCCGGAGCAGCTCACCCACCTCCACTGACAGCGGCTCCAGCCTGCTGCCACCTGCGCCCCCAGGCCCTATGGAGCCTGGCAAGTCCGGCCAGCCCACCTCCCAGAGATTCAGGGCCATCAGTGTGGAGGACTTCGACCAGGAGCTGGTTGTGAAGCCCATCAGGGTGAGGAAGAAGAAGAAAAAAAAACCAGGTGAGTCTGTGCCTCGCGGCGCACGTGTCTGCAGACTCGGGGGGTGCGGTGACAGCCTTCAGACAAGGAATGCGTTGCTCCCTGGAGGAGGCCCTGGGCCGCGCTGCACATGCAGCAGGGAACATGCAGCACACACAAACATGCACATGGCATCTCTGGAAGGTACGGGTGACCCTAAGCATCAGTGTGCACGTGCCTACTGAGGGCGCGGGTTTGGTTCTTCTCAGTATTTAGGTTAAAATGTTGGCCTCTGTGGGGGCTGCAGACCAGGTGGGGCTTGGCCCGGTTTCGGGGGACCTGTGCTGGTGCATAGAGGCTCCTGTCGCCAGACAAGGACTTAACGTGGCGCGTTTCAAACTCAGAATTTCTTCTTGCCTGTTGTGCCTCTCTGACTAACGGTCACTGCAGGATTAAAGGGACTCGTGACCAGATTCCTTAGTGTTTAAATGGTGTGGAAAGATTGGTCTGTGATCTAGTCAAGCACCCCGCTTTGCTGCCCCCCTCTTCCTGAGAACGTCTTGGCGGGCCCCGTCAGTGTGTGGTGTTTCTATCCTACAAAACATCCCTGCATCAGGGCTGTTTTACTTGAGGCTTACTCTTTCATTCTGAGTGTTTTCTCCAGCCAGACTTTGTCTCCAGGCCGCCTCTTACTGTTTCTAGTCGGACTGTCTCCTAAGAGTTCTCGTTTTCAACTAGAAGCCGGCGGTGGTCACTCGTGTGCCAGCTCCCTGGAGCCAACCCCCTGCTCCGAGTTCCCCGGTGACAGCCCCCGGTCCCTGAGCACAGAGCGGCTGTCCGTGGCCTCGAGCATCCTGGGCAGCAGTGTGGACCAGCTGAGCACGGAGTCGCCTGATGGCGAGAGCAGCCTCGGGGGCAGCGAGGTGAGCAGTGTCTTGCTGGAAAATCATGACGCAGAAGCATTCAGTATCCTGGAGGCACCTGGATCTGCCCCTAACACCCTGAATGAGGAGGCTGATGCTGCCCCTGAAGTTCCTCAGTGTTGCCGTGAAGGGGAGCTGGAGCTTCTCCCTGGGACGTTGACGCTACCCTTGCTCCCAAGGGACAGCCTGGAGGGTGGCGATGACGGAGGACACAAAGAGCAGCCCAGTCCTGTGCACGCTGACACCGACCACAGATGGGTGCCCTGCCCAGGCCAGGATGACTCTGCCGAGGCCCCCGAAGGGGAGGACACAGAGGCGGAGGGCCCTGAGAGCCCCTTTCCAGAACCCCTGCTCCTGGACTCGCTCGAGGGGCCTCCCAGCCTCAGCGGGGCCTCAAGGGCAGTGTGGTGGCCACCCAAGGTCAGGGCTGAGCCAGCCAGCAAGGAGCAGGACGGCCCTGGGCACCTCAGTGCAGACCTCTGGGCTGCTGCCACTGCCCATGACACAGGACAAAAGGAGATGCCCCTGTCAGAAGGTGACAGAGAGAGTGAGGGGAGACAGGCGGCCCCTCTCATGACCGCCTCCACGGCTGGCACCCAGGGCCCCCGCCTCGAGCCACCTTCCCAGGACCCGGTGCTGACGTCCAGCGATGAGGAGGACATCTACGCCCACGGGCTGCCATCCTCATCCTCAGAGACGAGCGTCACGGAGCTCAGAGCTGGCCACTCCCTGCAGGACCTGAGCCAGCTGGGCACGGACGACCCCGCCCTGCTCAAGTCGGATCAGGTGTGTGGTGTGGGCAGCCAGGCAGGGTCACTGACAACACACAGTGGCTGGTTGCTGTTCCTCCCTCCCTCCCTCCATCTCTCCCTCCTCCTTCCCTTTCTCTCTCTCTCTCTCTCTCTCTCTCTTTTTTTCTTTCTTTCTTTGGCAGTACTTGAACCCAGGAGTACTATATCATTGTGCTACATCCCCAGGAGTTTTTATTTTTTATTTTGAGACAGGGTCTTGTTTAGTTGCCAAGACAGGGCTCAAAGTTGTGATTGTCCTACCTCAGCCTCTTGAGTTGCTGAGATTGCAGGCTTGCCCTTGTACCTAGCAGACTTCCTTTTTTTTTAAAGACTTCTTGGCAAGACTATTTTCCTTCTCAGGGAGAGCATTTCTAATCCTGCTGCAAAACCTGCAGCCCAAATAACATTTTGAAGTCTGGGTTTGGGAGGATTTCCAGTGCAGGCTCGTGAGCTCTTCAGAGGCCTCAAAGTGACCTGCTGCAGTGAAAGCAGCTCCTGGCCCTCTGTTCTGGACCAGCGAGGCCGGGCCTGTGTGCAGTCAGTCAGGCCATCGCAGAGCCCTGGCACAACACCCAGCGTAGTGGACAGAGATGAGTGTCCCTTCCTGCCCGTGCACAGGGCCCTCAAAGAGCCGCCCAGGACCTGGGGCTGTGACAGAGTTGCTGTCCCCTTCGTGACCTTCGGGTGGCTGGTCCCCTGTGTGTCTGCCCAGCCCATGGAGCAAGGAGGGATCTATTGACTGTTTAGAGGCATTTTATATGAAGAAAGAATCTTTTAAAGGTGCTTACTCTCCTTGGTATGTCGTTACAATGAAATGCATTTGGTTTGAAAGCTAACTCTGCTTTATGACATTTCCTCTGACCATGAACACAGGACGCAACCCATGGCTGTCCACTTTCCTCACCCAACCACGGGGCTGCGTGTGTGGACAGCGCGATGCTTGTCGGCGCCCGCCACTTGCAGGGATGCGCCCTCCACATCTCTTTCCCCACTGACTGGAGAGAAAGGCGCAGGGAGGGTCCTCGAGTCCAGAGCCCTGCAGCGAGTGAAGGGCAGTACAGGCCCAGCGGCCCAAGCTAGTGCTCCTTTCTTGGGGACATACTGGGCTTCCAGCCCACAGGGCTCCTTCCCCCAGTGCTTCCCAAGTGCCGGGCGTCCAGAGCCAGAGGCAGCTGAGTGGGCCTGTCATTGTGGACCGAGGCCTGGGGAAGCCAAGCTTGCACACGGGCACATGATCCGGGGCGAGGAGAGCCGGATCCTTGTTCGTGCACAGTGAGCGTTGCTCAGGAAGCATGTCAGAGCGTGCGTGTGTCCGACAGCACTTGCTCTCGGTGACAGCCGTGCGATGAGCACAGCTCAGTCTCCGAGTCGGGTCTCACGCTGGCGCCCTTGTCCTTGTCAGTTTGCAGAGAGCTGGATGGGCTACTCCGGGCCCGGCTATGGCATCCTCAGCCTGGTGGTCTCTGAGAAGTACGTCTGGTGCCTGGACTACAAGGGCGGCCTGTTCTGCAGCGCGCTCCCGGGCGCCGGGCTCCGCTGGCAGAAGTTCGAGGATGCCGTCCAGCAGGTGGCAGTGTCACCCTCAGGTCAGCCTCCCCGTCCCACTCTGCAGGGACAGAGCCTGGTCACAGCCTCCAGGGAAAGGGCTCTGCTGGCTCTTCTCTCTCGCTGTAGAGCAGGACGGAGGCACCGAAGCCAAGCGGCTGGTGGGTGATGGCAGAGGCTTAGCCTTCTGGCCCGGTTAGCCCAGGCTGGACTTGAACTTGCAAGACCTCCTGCCTCAGCCTCCCAAGTGCTGGGATTGTAGGAGTGCGCCACCATGCCCAGCCTGGCCCGACAGAACCAGGATGCAGGTCTTTGTGGGCAACTCAAGTGTTCACCGAGAGTGAGTAAAGCGTCTGTGTCCCCAGGAGCCCTTCTCTGGAAGATTGAGCAGAAATCCAACCGCGCCTTCGCGTGTGGGAAGGTCACTATCAAAGGCAAACGGCACTGGTATGAGGCGCTGCCCCAGGCCATGTTTGTGGCCCTGAGTGATGACACAGCCTGGATCATCAGGACCAACGGGGACCTGTACCTGCAGACAGGTGAGGAGCAGCATGCTCGGGACAGACCTCGCCTGAGGCTTGGGTGGGTTTCGGGGAAGCCCTGTCCGGAACGTGTTTGCAGCATTCTGCTGCTGAGCAGATTTTGGCCTGGACGAGTTCAGGCCAAGACTTCCGTGGGCTTCGTAGTAGGGTGCAGAGCAGCCCCTTCCCGTCCTGAGCGTGGCTGAGCGTGGCTGTCGCACTCTTGGGGTCCAGCACTAAGAGGAGGGGATGACAAAAAGGCCAGCAGAGCTCTTTCCCTGGAGCGTAAGGGACCGGACTCTGTCCAGTCAGCTCAAGGTGCACCTGCCGTGCACACACGGGGCGGAAAAACAGAACCAATTTGCTCTAAATAGCAGCTCAGCTGTCCTGGGAAACTTCCTCAGGGAACTCTTTAGCTGCTGGAAATGGCACAGCGGGACCAGTTTATTAAAAAAAATAAGCCGCAGCGAGACTGCGTGCTTTGTCGTGTGTCAGCTCAGTGGGAAGCAGCTTGTCAGCACAGGCAGAGCGGGGCAGGAGTCCCGCTGGGCTGCCCAGCTGGGTATATGTGCAGCTACCCTTCACCTGTCAGCACTGACGATTCCGAGGGTGTTGTGAGAGCTCTGTGGTGGCTGCCAGCGGCCTGGCTCTGGAGGGGGAGCAGCCCTGCTCCACTGCCATCCCCACCTGCACCTGTACTGCGGAGGCAGCCTCCTGCCTGGAGGGCCACGAGCTCGTGCAGACTCCTGGGTTCTCCTGGGGTCCTGTCCCTCCCTTCAGTGAAGAGAGCTCCGCCAGGCGCTGCGCCTGCTGCACTCAAGGTGTTGGGCCTCCCTTCATGTGGGACAGGGCGCTGTTGGCCGGGGGTGAGGGACGGCCACCTCCCAGCCTGAGGCCACGTGGCTTCCCATGAGCCAGGCGCTCCCAGTCCTGCTGAGAGTCTGGCTGGCCCAGAATTGTGTAGTAAGGCCTGCAGATGAGGCCAGCAGAGTAGCACATACCTTCAGCCCCAGCTTGGGAGCCCGAGGCAGGAGGATTGCAAGTTTGAGTCCATCCTTAGCAACGTAGCAAGATAAATTAAAATAAAGCTGGGAGGTAGCTTAGTGCAGAGGCCCCAGGCTCAGTCCCCAGTTCTTGGGGGGCAGGGTCCTGCTGGCGATTCCCATTAGCTGAGGGCACCTGGGCTGCCTCTGTGATTATTAGTTCCAAGGCCTAACTGCAGGGTTTAGCCACCAGCTCTTCTGCTTTGGGAGTGGCTTTAGGACACATTAGTTATAGGCCAAGGGCACGGGAAGGAGCTGTGGACGGGGTGAGGACACTGAGCTCTGGCTCTGCCGCAGCCTTGCAGTAAGGACAGGAAGCCGGGGCTTTGCCTTCACAGTGGAACCCGACCCCACAAGTGCAGGTGCAGGGCCCCCACGGCATCAGGGGTCCCTGTGTGCCCTGGGCCCAGCAAGCAGCCTTCCTAGCAGAAAGTGGTTCCTCAAGCCTTGCTGGGCCGCCAGGCTCCTGCCTTGGCTTCCTCATCTGCCCGAGCCTCTGAACTCCCAGGATGCCAGAGGATCTGCACTGTGTTCCTTGGGGTCCAGGCTATGTGAACGTGCCTCACACAGGCATCATGGGGAAGCAGGATTTAATCTTTTAGTGTTGATTGAGCCTTAAAAGGCGCTCGTTGAGAAAGAATACAACAAATTACACACAGATACGCACGCATGCACACAGCCACAGACTCGAGAGTCAGAACAGAGTGAGAGCTTATGGTCTCGGGCTCCTCCCTCACCACAGGCCTCAGCGTGGACCGCCCCTGCGCCCGCGCTGTGAAGGTGGACTGTCCCTACCCACTGTCCCAGATTGCCGCCCGGAACTGCGTGGTGTGGGCGCTGACAGAGCAGAGGGCCCTGCTGTACCGCGAGGGTGTGAGCAGCTTCTGCCCCGAGGGCGAGCAGTGGAAGTGTGACATCACCAGGTACCCCGGCCTGTCTGTCCCCGCCTGCCTGCGGCTCCCCTCCATTCCACCAGGCCCCACTCAAGTTCAAGGGCCAGGCGGCCCCTGGAGCTCCCGAGGGATGAGAGCTCTCAGGTGACCCACTGACTTCCGTAGCCTGGACTTGGGGACACTGGGCCACCTCTGCCAGCAGCCTACACGTCGGGGCCCTCCTGTGACCCCAGCACTACGGTCATCTGTCTCACAGTGGTCTCTGCCCAGAGCTGCCATTGTCACTTGGTTTCTATTGATTGTCTTAATGGGTTGGGTCCAAGTACTTTTCTGTGTGTTCATCCTGCTCAGTTGAAATTGGTGCCTGAACGGTAATATTTAAGTTTACTTTTTTACCATTTAAGATTTAATCCTTAGCCAGATGTAGTGGCGCATGTCAGCACTCTGGGAAGTTAAGGCGGGAAGATCTTGAGTTTGAGCCCAGCCTTGGCAACTTAGTGAGAGCCTGTAACAAACTAAAGGGCTGGGAATGCAGCTCAGTGGGAAGGAAGTTCTTAGAAAAGTCAGATCTTGATCTTGGTTGGAATGGAGCAGCCAGGTAGCTCCAGGGAGACCCCCTGTAAGCTAGGATCATCTGGGCTTGGGCGTCAGGATGGGCCCAGCTCAGATTTTGGGGCTGGGGGGGCGTCTCCTAGTGGGCAGCAGGGCAGGTGCAAGGGGTCCTGGGCAAGACGTGGTGTGTGTAGGTGGTGCCTGCCCGAGGCACCAGGTGGAGCCTCGAAGCTCTGGGACACCTAGAGAGGGCAGGAGCAGGGCCGACAGGCAAAGAGGCAGCACCTGTGGGAACCTCCTGGCTCGCAGGGAGTCCCCCCACCCTGGGGAAGGGGGCAGTGGAGCGATGGGCGCTGTGAGCACCTCCTCCTGTGTCCCTAGCCGCCCCCACCACCCCTGGCCTTCAGTGTGTCTTTCACACACCTGAGTCACCCACGCTGTCCAGCTGGGTGGGGGAGGCCACGCTGCCTCCTTGGCATTTGCTGGCCTGGTCCTGAGTCACAGGTGCTCTTCCTCTGGCCAGGCCACCTGGCAACACTGGCGGGTGGGTCTGACTCTGTGCTCTCCTGCTTTTTCCAGCGAAAAACAGGCACTGGAGCCCGTCTGCATCACTCTCGGGGACCAGCACACCCTCTGGGCGCTGGACATCCGTGGGAAGCTGTGGTTCAGGACCGGCGTGATACCCAAGAAGCCCCAAGGGGACGACGATCACTGGTGGCAGGTAGCGCCGGGCTCCGTGGCTGGGCCACTGTCCTCCTGTCCGCCTGCCTGCCTCCCTCGAGAGACTGGGTCTGCTCAGCAGCACTCATGGTCACCATGTGCAGGCTAGACTTCGAGTTGCACCATTGGCAACATTAAGGACTTTTCACAGGAAAGAACTTGTGAAGATTTCTTTGCTTAAATTGTGCAGACTGACTTCCTATTTCCCCTGGTGGTGTTTAGCCATGTATCTTTGCAGGCTGGATAAACCCAGTGCCATGAGTTTGAAAACCTGGGCAGTAGCACTGTTTACTTCTGGACAGAGCTGACTAGACAGACTGGGTCTGCCGCTCCAGACCACAAGTAAAGTTTCCCCATCTCCTGTGCTTGAAAGGCCTTAAGCCAGGCACAGTGGCACATGCCTGTAATCCCAGTACTCAGGAGGCTGAGGCAGGAGGATCATGTGAGTGCAAGGCCAGCTTGGGCTACATAGTGAGTTCAAGGCCAACCTGAAAAAAGGTCAGAATAAAAGGTTTCTCAGAAGATGTTGTTGGGGCTATTTAGATGATACATGCTCCTTGTAGTGGACCTCACAGCATAAAGTATGTAGGCAGAACAGGAGCGTGTCCTGGACGTGATGGTGCTGGCCCTGGCCTGTCCTGTGGGCTCCCCAGTCTTGTGGCCAGTGTGGTAGGTGCCCAGTCACTGTCGTTCTGTTGCCCTATCAGCACCAATCCAGGGCTGCGGGTGTGGCAGCACCTTCTCCACTGTGCTGACCATGGGCCTCCCTGCATCCATTCCCTGCAGGTGAGCATCACAGACTATGTGGTGTTCGACCAGTGCAGCCTATTCCAGACCATCATCCATGCCACACACTCAGTGGCCACCGTGGCCCAAGTGCCTGTGGAGAAGGTGGCCGACAAACTGCGCATGGCCTTCTGGTCCCAGCAGCTTCAGTGCCAGCCCAGCCTGCTGGGGGTCAACAGCAGCGGCGTCTGGATCTCCTCGGGCAAGAACGAGTTCCACGTTGCCAAGGGAAGCCTCATAGGTGGGCGAAGGCTTTGTGGACAGCTCCAGTTCACCGCTGTGTTTTAGTTTTTGCAGTGTTTTGGGTCCTCATGCATGAGCCCAGGGCCTCATGCAGCGTTAAAGGAGCACTTTCGTGGTCTCAGCTTGAAAGGCTAGGGGGCTTTGGGGGAGATAGAAGCACCTGTGGGGACCCATGCTCCATGAGCATTCTCGCTCCTTTCCTTTCCCACCGGCCGCCTGAGGCTCAGGCCCGGCTGTGGACGCTGGTTGCGGTGGAAGAAAGGCAAGTGTAGCTCATAGTAATGACTCCACGGGTAAGTGAGAGCTCCAGCAGCCCACAGAGCCTGGAAGGGCCATCACAGCCTCCGTAGCGCAGGCGAGGCCTGGCCAGGCCCGAGGACGAGCTGGGGTTGGTTTTTCTGTTTTTGTTTTTTGGGGGCGGGGGTTACCAGGGCTCAAACTCGGGACCTCACGCTTGCCAGGCAGGTGCCGCACCACTGGGCTAAATCCCCGGCCCCTGAAGTTTGTTTCTGTGAGGGAACCGGTTTCTGAGTTCCCCGCTGCCGCCTCCCGTCCCGCGCGGCCTCTGCCCTGCCGCCTGTGGCTGTGCTGGCTACAGTGCTGACTGGGGGCTCTGGGCGCGCTGTGAGAGGTCCCCAGGCCAGCTGCAGCCTGAGGCGAACTCTTCGAGTGTGTCATCATTTTTGTTCCTCTCTCTCTGTTCCTCTTCAGGCACCTACTGGAATAACGTGGTCCCCAGGGGCACAGCGTCCGCAACAAAATGGGCCTTTGTGCTGGCGTCTGCAGCTCCCACCAAGGAAGGTTAGTCTGCATCCTCCGGGTGAAACTGAATGTGCAGACCTCACTCTGCCTGTGGCTGGCAGGTGACGGGGCTGTAGTGCAGCCTCCGTGGAGGGGACGTGGCGTGGTGTCCTGGCCAGGTGTGCCACAGACTGAGCCACAGCAGTGCGTGGGTGGGGGCATGGGGGTGGCGCTGCGTCTCAGGCAGGGTGCCCTGAAGCAAGGGACTGTGCTAGTCATTGGCAACCTCCAGTGGCAATGGCAGGGGCCACAGGTCCTTGGCATCCTCCCATCTGCCCTGGGGAAGTCTCAGCATCTGGCTCGCCCAAGTCTGCCCTGTCCCCTGTGCAGAGCCCACAGCCCCTCAGGACACGGACCTTGGCAGTCAGGAGAGGCAGGGAGGCCACCTTGCTGGCTGGGACATGGGAAGTTAGATGGCCCGACCTGGGCAGGTTAGCAGGATGCCACCAGGAAGCTGCCTGCCTAGTGCAGCCATAGTCCCGGCGTTCGGTTCCATGCACACCCTCCACTGAGGGTTTCAGCATACTAAAGTTCCTGGGTAAAAAAAAAATGTGGCCACAAGTTTGGAGTTTGTTTGTTTTGTTTTTTGTTTGTTTGTTTTTGTTCTGGGACTCGAACTCAGGACTTAGTGCTTACCTGGCCGGCACTGTGCCGTGGAGCTCCATCCCTGGCCCCCACAAGTTTTAGGTAGTCTTGGATTATTTGCATCGTTAATAACTCTTCTAACTCTGGGGGTTCTACTGCAGTGGTGAGGGGACAGGGAGCTGGGATTCTGAGGTGAGGACGAGAAGGCCTGGGGCTCAGCCAGCGGGGTGTGTGCGTGACCTGGAGGTGCAGCTAATCGGCTCTGAGGATGACTTAGCAGTCCTGGCCCCGCTGAAGTTTGTGTCCATACGAACTGCCCCAGCGTCTTAAAGACTTCCAGTGTGACACACGTGAGAGGCCAAGGCACCAAGCCAACGCCGTGGCCTCCGTGCCATCTCCACGCCTCCTGCCCTTTCTTCCGCCCACCTTGGCTCGGTCTTGTTAACTGGCAGACTGTGGAATACCATGTGGGGACAGGCCAGGGGTGTCTGGTGGCTGTGGCCAGCTGTGGCCATCAGGTGTCTGTCTGCTGTGAGACTCAGGCCACTCCGCGCGACGGGAAGTGCGCGTGCCTCACGTGTGCCTCTCCGCAGGGAGCTCGCTGTGGCTGTGTCAGAGCAGCAAGGACCTATGCGGCATCAGCGCCCAGAGTGTGCACTGCCGGCCATCCACGGTGCAGCTGCCGCCCGACGCCGAGATGTGTGCCTACGCCGCCTGCCAGGATGCGCTGTGGGCCCTGGACAGCCTCGGGCAGGTGTTCATCCGCACACTGTCCAAGAGCTGCCCCACCGGCATGCACTGGACGAAGCTGGACCTCTCGCAGCTAGGTACGGCCCTCAGACGTGGGGACTGGCTACCCCACGCTGCTTTGGGGGTGACAGCCAGGTGGGCGAGCCCTGTGATCCCAAGGGCAGCTGCTACATTTTGGGAGACCGAATGGCCACTCTTCCAGGCCAGACGCACCTCCTGCTGTGTTAGAAGTTGCCTTCTGCCTTGAGGGTCTGCAGGGTTTTCAGGACTCCGGGTGGCTGCAGTGTGTCCAGAGCTCTGAGGAGCTGCTCAGCATAGCACTCCTGGGGCTGCTGCAGACAGACAGCCTGTTTGTCTGCCTGAGTGTGGATCAGAGCCCTGTGACCATCAAATCTGAAAGTGCAAGGAGCTCAGACCTAGCCCCGCACCCCACGCCCCACATCCTGCTCAGCCAAGCAACCTGCTGCCAGCCAGTGACCACCTGCCTCTCCTCCCTCTGAGTGAGTGCAGGCTAAGTACAGCGCCATCTGTGAATAATTCATTCGTAGGCCAAGAAATGGTGCGTTCACCCCGTAACATTGGGGTACTCTCTGAGTGAACCCTTGTGGACATGAAGCTCATGTCCAAAGCCAGAGGCTGAAGCAGGCAGCTCCCAGGGTCAGGTGAGCCTTGTAGTAGTTTCGACAGAATCTCCCATGTGATACACTGATAGCTGGGCATGGTACTGGGCACTTGTAATCCCAGCACTCAGGAGGCTGAGTCAGGGGGATTGCTGCGAGTTCAAGGCCAGTCTGGACTACATAGCAAGACCCTGCCTTAAAAAATCAAAACTGGACAGCACTGACAACCAGTATTTCATGGGCTTGAACAGGACAAGCACTGAACGTTTGTGAGCTGGTAAGGGAGAAGAGAGCGAGAGTGGGCTGTCCCTCTGTCCCCCACCCTCCTGTGTCTTGCTGTCCACCGCCAGGTCAGGCTGGCGGTGCTGAGCTCGGTGGGGAGCAGCTCCTTCTGCAGCTGCACGTAACACCCACTCTGCCCACCACTGTGGACTCCAACCCTGTGCACAGCTGGGTTTCCAGGGTAACCCTGTCATTTCTGCTCCGGGCCTCACACCTGTCTGTTGGTCCTTTTGGTGGGTCCCCACCTCGCTTTCTGTTAGTATTTCCTGTCCAGCCCCATCACTGACCGTGCCAACCAAGTGAGCCTGTGGCTGGCAGTGGCCGAGGCAGTGTTCTGTGCAATACCCAAGTCACATGCTGCTTTAAAATTAGCTCAAGAAGCTGCTGAAATTCCATGGCTGGCTCCTGGACTCGGGTGAAGACTGCATATGGAAGTTTGCAGTGATTTATTATAATCCTGGCTTTTGGTAGAAAATGTGCCTCATTTAGCAGGTGTTTAAGATGCTCCTAACATTGCATTTCCAGTTCGCATAAATATGCATCCTGACAGGCATTGGACTGTTTAGCAAACTGCTGTCACTTGGAGTTTTATTCATCTGGTCACACTGAGGAAGGAAGAAATATTCAGTGTCAGCTTATGCCTTCAGGTATCAAACAGGCTTATACAGTAATTTATGCAGAATGATACCTTATAAATAAAGTGCTAAGTAAATGCCACTTTTTATTCTAAAATAGATATTTAGAAGGTAATCATAAAGGGGAAATGTCTGCGTTGTTGAATAAAGTAATTTAAGACTTTTTTAAATAGGAAAACCAAAACAGGCAGAGACAGGGAACCCTCAGCCTCCCTGTCATTCTGCAGAGTTACACTTTGGTGTCCTGTCCCGAGGACAGGCGAGTCATCTTGTGGGGTTTTATGGTTGGGATCCAGAAGGCTTTGCAAAGGTTCCCGGGGTGAAAGGCTCTGTCCCCAGTGCGCAGCATTCAGAATAGGCTCCTGATTGGCCCAGGGGGGCTCTCACCTCATCGGCGGGTGGGTCCATTGGCAGATTATCGTTTGATGGCATTATTGGGAGGAAATGGAAACAGGCAGTGGGGCCTTGTGCACTGGGGCAAGGCATTGAGGGCTGTGTCTGGCCCCTTCCCCTTGGGCTCTCTGGCACCCATGTGGTGGCCCCACTGACCATAGACTGAAACCAGGAACCACAATAACCTTTCCTCCTGCAAGTGGCCCTGCTCAGGTGTTCTGTCCCAGCGGCTGAAACTTGGGAACACGTGGGTTGGTCCTCCAGGCATTACCTTCCGATTGTCCCTCCTCTGCTCTGTGGCAGTGCTGCCAGCATGGGCCGCAGGAGGGAGGAGCTGAAAAGGCCCTGAAGGGCGCAGAGGGCCTGAGGGGCTGCAGGCCCTGCCACATCCCCCTGAGCATGCAGGTGACGCCGGGGGGAACAGAAGAGAAGCCCCCGGTGAAACTGCTTGTCTGTGGCTTGGCTCTTCCCACACTGAAGTGTATATCTGGGCTTCACCTGCTCTCGAGAAGCCAAGGACCTGCAGAGTGGTCCCAGCATGACACTGTTACCACACAGCTCCTAGCACGCTTTGCAGCGGCCTGGGCTCCCATGGAGTCTCGGGCCCAGGGCGCTTTGTCCGCAGTGGTACCGGCCTCCACCTCTGCCATGTAGACTTCTGGGAGGCTGTGTCTACTCCCCAGTAGGATTAGGAGTTCGAGACCAACCTGGGCTACAAGTGAACTCCAGGCCAGCCTGAACTGCATAGCGAGACCCTGTCTCAAAAAGACGGAAAAAAAAAAAAAAAAAAAAAAGATCAAGGGAGGAAACGGTGCCATCAATTTCAGCATGAGAGAAGGTGGCGTCTTTAGGGACTGGACAGAAGAGTGCTGGACAGCCATCCTGGCCGGGGTTGGCAGCACACATCTGTCACCAGCACTCTGGAGGCTGAGGTAGGCGGCTGCTCCATCGCACAAGTTAATAACTGTTCACCAAGTGACGGCCCGGGAACTCCACCCTCCAGTGTGCTTCCTCGCAGAATCAGCGCGCCTTCTTCACACACCTCACGAAGCGGGGCATGGTGACGCAGCCCTCTGGAAGATCACAGATTGGACCAAAGTCTGAGCAACTTAGTGACTCAGTAAGATGCTGCTTCAAAATAAAAAGGGCTAAGGATGCACCTCAGCGTGAGGGTCCTGGGTTCAGCCCACAGTACTGCTGGAAGAGGGAAGGAGGGAGGAAGGACACTTAGCCACATACGTCCTCTTGTGTGCTTTTTTCTCTGACACTGGAGATTGAATGAGGGGCTCTCTACCACTGAGCTGCCACCCTAGCCACTTTTATTTTGTATCCTAAGATGGCTTTGCTGAGGCCTGGGCTGGCCTTGAACTTGCAGTCCTCCTGCCTCAGCCTCCCAAGTAGTTGAGGTGTAATGGGTGCTCACCACCATGCTTGGCCTTCTTTCTACTTTAAATCACTCTGAGTTACTTAGTATAATGTTCAGTATAATACAGTCACTATGTAAATAGTTGTACTATTTAGGGAATAATAACAAGAAAAACATCTGCACAGCATTGCAGTGGGAACGTTTTTCTTGTGAATATTGTTGTTCTGCGGTTGGTTGAATCCCCAGAAGGGGAACCTGAGGATGCCCAGGCCCCTGAAAAATACCTGTGCAGTGGTGAGTCGGCCTGCGCTGGCCTCCTGGAGGCAGTTGACCAGCCTTCCGCTCGGCAGAGTGTGTGCGTGTGTGTGGCACTCACGAGGGTGGTGCCCCCATTCTGCGCACGACCTCACCGCCTGGCTGCCACATGCCGCCCTCACCGCCTCCTGCAGGACCACAGCTCAGCCGGCCGCACCAGCTGCTTATGCGTTTCCTTTCAGTACCGGGGCTGGAACCCAGAGCAGCTGCGCTCAGCTGCCCGCTGAGCCGCTCAATTGCTTGCTTTCTTGTCTTTTTGAGACAGTCTCTGTGCAGTTCGGGCTGGCCTGGAGCTCACTTTTATTTGTTTGTTACCAGGACTCACACTCAGGACCTTGCAATTGCCGGGCAGATGCTTTTGCCACTGAGCTTCAATCCCCAGCCCTTGAGCTCACTTTGCAGCCCATGCTAGTTTCGAACTCACAATGATTTTCCTGCCTCAGCTTCCTGAGTGCCGGGAGTATAGGCCCCAGCCCTTTTTATTTTCACCTCAAGACAGGATTTCGCTCAGTGTGGTTAAGTTTCCCAGCTGGGCTTGGACTTGGAGTTTCCTGCCTCAGCTCCCCAGCGTGCAGATTACTAGGTGCACCTCTGCACCCACCTCTGGGTGGCTCTGCACCAAAGTTAAGGTGACCCATCAAAATGAAGTTTCTCATCAAAAAGCCGTCAAGACAGTGGGAGTGCACACTAGCCTCATACGTACAGCTGACAGAAACAGCAGCCTGAACACAGCAGGAATCCCTCCAACTCTTTTCTGCTTGGAGGGCAATTCAGTTTACTGAGTGGGTGGGGGACGTGAATAGATGCTGCGCAGAAGGCGTGGGGCTCCCTCTCGGCCCGGGAAAGCAGTCACGGCAACACATGCTGGTGGGGTGACAGGAGCCATGGCCGCCACAAGATGCGATTCCACGCCTGCTGGGAAGGCTCTCGAGTGGAAAACTCCCTGCCCCGGCATGTGCGGGCGGGAGGCCGCCAGGGCCTAGGCCGTTGCATTGCACCTGGCCCAGCACTCTGCGTATTCACAAGACTTCCTTGTCAGGTGTGCACATAGCAGCTCCCTCCTGAGAGCAGAAGCGGGAGGAGCCTTGTGCCCCTCAGTGGGCAGCAGAGGTGCTCAGCGTGGCATTTCTGTGCCAGCACCGCACTCTGGTCCCCTGGGGAACCTCTGGGGTGCCAGGTGCCCTGTCTGCTGCCGGGAGTCTGTATCAGCTCAGGGCAGAGGGCACTGACGGGAGGGAACCAGAGGGAACATTCCCAGGTGATGGGAAGATTGTGTGCCATGGCAGGGCCGGCTGCTCAGGGCGATTGACCCAGCAAAGCCAGTGGAGCCCTGACGCCACACATGGCTGGCTGTCACCTTCACCGGCCAGCGGAGCCAGCCTTTGCCTCCAGGCTGGGCCACTTCCCAGCCATGGGGTCCCGGCAGGTGGCTCCACAGCTGGGCCCATTGCCGTGCAGTCTGTAAGGAGAGTGTGGAAGGTGCCAGGAGCTTGTCCTGCCCAGGGCCTCGGGTGTCCAGGGGCTCCGCTGTGACACTTTGCAGATACACTGTTACCACATGCAGCTTCTTTTTCTTGATGCCGCGCTGGCTGGGCATGGGGCCCCAGGCTGGTGCTCGCTGCCAGGCACTCTAGCACTGAGCTGCCCCAGCCTTTAATTCCTCCTCTTTGAAGGCTCCTGCCATATCTTTTCATCTTAGGATTAATTAACAAAGGAAAACACACCAAAGTGCTTCTTAGTTCAGCTTAGTTCTCATCGGGCTCGAGTCCAGCAGTCACCTGTCAGATGGGGCCGATGGGAGCCCCAGGCCAGACGCCTGCCCTGCCTGGCGCTCCAGGCAGTCTCCGAGGCACCACCAAGGAGGCACCGTGAGGCCAGGCGCCAGCAGGTGTTAGAACAGCTGGAGACCTTCATGACACCCTGCCCTGCTGTTCCCAAACCGGGCGGAGGATTGTCTGCCCCACCTCCCAGGGTGTACAGCAGGGTTCAGCTGCAGTCCTGCCTCCCCTCTTCCTTTGAAGTACAAAATCAAAGTTCACAGGTTAACCGAGAGGTAGTCACTTTACAAACATAATTACAGTGTAGGCCCCTTTCCTGTGTTTGTCTGCAGGAGCTGTAAAACTAACCAGTTTGGCCTGTGGGAACCAACACATCTGGGCCTGTGACTCCAGGGGTGGCATTTACTTCCGGGTTGGAACGCAGCCTCTGAACCCCAGCCTGATGCTCCCGGCCTGGATCGCCATCGAGCCGCCCGTGCAGGTAGGCAGGAGCGCACGGCTGGCTCCCTGGCTCCTGGGCCTGGAATCCAGGGTCTGTGAAGTTTGTCGCTGAGCTAATTATTAAGGATTATCTGAGTACACACTGGAGTGTTTCCATCTGAAAGCAAAAATTTTTACATATGTGTTTTTCCAAAACGAACCTATTTTTTTCTAAATTGAACAATGCCAAACAGGGTGATGGCACACACCTGTAGCCCCAGAATGCCGAGAGACCGACGCAGGAGGCTCAAGTGTTGGCGACCAGATTAGGTTTTATAGAGAACTCAAAAAATCCAAAAAATAAAACCCCAACAGTATTCACAGGTGTAAGGTAGGGAACAGTCACGTGAACTGTGACACAGCTTTGTCTTGTTGGAGTTGTGTGTGGACCCCCGGTCATGAGCACCCATTTCCTTTCCCCACCTCTGCAGGTTCCTGCTGGTGGCCGGTTTGCTGCCCTGCAGCGCAGGGCGAGGCCTGACTTGAGGGCGCCGCCCAGACGCCTCTGGGTGGAGACCTGAGGCTGTGGCTCCCATGCCATCCGTGGCCTAACGAGAGCCTTCTGCTCACACTCCTGCTCGCCCCACGCTCTGGCCTCACTGAAGACGTGAAGCTGCCAAGTGTGGAGGTGGCAGTGGGGTACAAGGTCCCCCACAGTGGAGATAGGCGATCTGGAGTTGGGGAGATGCCTGTGCCCCGACTGTCCATTTGGGGATGAGGGTGAGGCCACGGAAGTGGAGGGACACACTGTGTAGCACTGACTGTGGGGACAGCAGGCCGTGAACACGCATGGTGACTCCTGCACAGTTCCAGCTACTGTAAGGCTGAGGCAGGAGGATCCCTTGAGCCCAGGAGGTTGGAATCCAGCCCAGGCAGCATGGCCAACCCGCTTCAAAACACAGTGAGCAGTCTGGCCTGGAGGTTGCGCCTCCTCAGCAAGTTGCGGGAGGACCAGGGACACTGATGAGGACACGGTGCCCTGTGGGTTGCACAGTGCTGTTCCCCCAGCGTCACACTTCGGGAACCGTGACCCACGTACATGGTGGCGTGTTCCCAGCACCCCACAGACAGGATGCTTGTCAGCACCACAGTCAGTGGTGACGGCAATGGCAAGCTGTTGTGCAGGTGACTGCACCGGCTGCGGAGCCTTTCCTGCGTAGGGCAAGGTGGACACTCGGCAAGGCCTGAGCGAGTCCCCAGGTGACTCAGAGTCCTCCCCTGTGTCTGTGTGAGTTTTCAACTTTAGTGTGTGTTTGTGTTTTCGACTATTTGTTAATTTCTGCCAAAACCAAAAATGCCAACTGTGATTTCAGCAGGAAATGATCGCCCTGCTGCCCTGGGGCTCACGTGCCGTAAGACTCACCCTGACACTGAGTGACTCATGCCTTCACGAGGTTGTGCAGCAGACACCACGGGCCCGGGTGGGACCGTCACCCCACACAGAAACCGGCCCGAGGCTGCCACAGCCCTGCTCGGCAGAGGCAGGAGGATCTGGTTTTCATTGCATGCGCTTCCTGTTTGCATACTTCCAGAGGTGCAGTCCCGTGACGTGGGGCTGTCCTTGTCCTGCACCTCTCTGAGTGCCGTGTGGTCAGAGTTCATGTGTGCTGTGGCCCCTCAGGTCCATTGTCCGTTCCTGCGCCTGGTGGTGCCCCAGCTGGAGACCCTGTTCTGTTCGTTCATCCAGCAGCTGACAGGCATGTGGTCTCCCTGTTCTCAGGATACTGTGCATAACCTGCTGAGTGTTTGTGTCATCTAATCTAGCAATTTAAACATTTATACCTGTGTTTCCTGTCAGGAGTTTTTTGTTTGTTTTGTTTTCTTTCATTTTGTCTTTTTGAGACAGGGTCTCGCTATGTAGTTTGGGCTAGCGTTGGTCTCACTTTGTAGCCCAGGCTTGTCTCAAACTCGCAAAGATCCTTCTGCCTCAGCCTCCTGAGTGCTGGGATTACAAGTGTGTGCCACCATGCCCAGCTTCCTGTCAGGAGTTTTATAGGTCTAGTTTATATTTTGTTTTTTAGGGTTTTGTTTGTTTGTTTATTTTTCTTTGTACCAGGAATCAAACTCAGGATTTTGCACTTGCCAGGAAGGCACTAGTTTTAGTTCTCACATTTAGGTGTGTGATGCGTTTTGAGTTAATGTTGTATGTGCTGTGAGGTAGGCACCCGATTCATTCTTTCACACGCAGACACCCATGTATGCCGACGTCTTTTTGCTTCACCACTAGATTGTCCCCACCCCTTTGTCAGGATCTTTGGGCCGCAGGCTGAGGGGTTTATGCTGTACCCTGTGTTCTGTCCGTGCCCTGAGTTCTTGCCCTTGCGAGCTGTCCTGCGTGCTGGACCTTGTTATGATAATGAAATCTGGAAATAACAAGTCCTGCCACTTTTTCAAGATTGTTTTGAGTACTCGGGGTCTTCCCCTGTGTCCGTGTGAGTTTTCAACTTTTGTGTGTGTTTGTGTTTTCAACTATTTGTTAATTTCTGCCAAAACCAAAAATGCCAACTGTGATTTCAGCAGGAAATGATCGCCCCGCTGCCCTGGGCCTCTCGTTTGTCCGGCTCTTTGGTGTTACGCGGTACTGTTTCAGTTTCCAGAACACGTATCTTATACTTCGTTACAGTGACTGCTGAGTCCTTTTTGATGCTAACATGGAGTAATTATGGAGTTGTTAGTTTCAGATTGTTGATAGTGTAGATTTTTGTTTTTATGTCTTTTGCGTGTGTGTGTGTGTGTTTTGTTTTGGAGCTGTTTTGTTTTTGAGGCAGGATCTCACCATGTAGTCCAGGCAGACTGGCCTTGAACTTGTGAACCTTCTGCCTCAGTTTCCCTAGCGCCTGGATTTCCAGATTGCACCACCACACCTGTCGTATTTTTATGTATTGATGGGGGAGGGGATAGGCTCCCGCTCATAGAACAAAGGTAGCGGAACAAAGATAGCAGCAGGTTCTTACTGATTTGCTGAGGCGGGCAAAAATCCAGTCGTTTCCATTAGCCAGAGCCCGGACTTCAGATCTGTGATGGACTTGGACCACGGGGTGACCATAGTCAGCCCCTCCTGGCTGTTGAATGTCTGATGTCATTGTCCTCATAAAGTGTCCCCACCTTGTACATGGCGAGCTGATGGGCAGTCAACTTTGCTTAGGAACTGCTACATGGGTTCGAGGTCACTGTCCCCATCCTTCATGGCTGCCTGGCCTCCAGAGGACGGCTGCGGAGCAGGCCTTCCACCGCGGCAGAGGCCTCGCCCGCTCCCTCCCACCCCAGTCTCCTCAGCCAGCCCAGGTCCCTACCAGGGGACACAGTGCCCTGCGGGCTGCCGCTGTGACACCCTTGTCCTTTTTTGGATCTAACAGCTCTTTCATATATTCCTCAGGATTTCCCACGTAGGAGATCCCATCTGCATATGGACAAGCACCTTTTCTTTTTTCTTTTTTCTTTTCTTTTTTTTTTTTTGAGACAGGGCCTAGTTCAGGCCAGCCTTGAACTCACTTTGTAATGGGGCTGGCTTCAAATGTGTGGCAACCCTCCTGCCTGGGCTTCCTGGTTGCTAGGATTACAGGCGAAAGTCACCACGCATGGCTGAGACACTGGCTTTTGTCAGATGTTTCTCTGGGTGTTTGGAGATGACGTGTGGCCTTCCTTCATCAGTGTGTACCGTACTGGTTTTTACATATCGTTCTGCATCTTTGGATGACAGGTTTTGTTTGCTAGTGTTGTTCAGGGTTTTTGTATCCATGTTCATGAGGAATCTTGATCTTTGGTTTTTTCTTCTTGTCAAGAGTTTGCCTGGCTTGGTATCAGGGTAGTGCTGGGCTCTTAAAATGCCTTGCCAGGTGTCCCTTCCCCTCCTGTTTCTGGGAGAGTTTGTGAAGGGTTCGTTAGAATTCACAGTGCAGGCTTGTGGGCCTAGGGCTTCTCAGGGAGCTTTTTCTTTCCTATATGTTAATGATTCCATCTCTGTAGTTCTAGGTCTGTTCAGAATTTTTAGTTTATTCCTGACTCAGTTAGAGCAGCTTCTGTTTTTTCGGGTGTATTCATTTCCCCCATGTTACCCAATGTATGGGTATCCAGTTTGTACCTTGCTCATAAGCCTTTTTACTTCTCTAAGGTTGGTAGTAATGAGTCTAATCATTCTGTCTTCTCTTTTTCTTTTCTTTTTTTTTTTTTTTTTTTTTTTTTTTTGGTACCAGGGATCAAACTCATGACCTCACGCAAGGCAGGCACTTATGCCACTGAGCTAAATCCCTGGCCCTGTCTTCTCTTTTTCTAAGTGCAGCCAACAATTTGTCAATTTTGTTGATCTTTTCCAAAGCCATCTTTTGGGTTTGTTCATTTTCTCTGTTCTTTTCTTATATTTCATCTGTGTCCAGTTTTCTCCTCTTTTGATGGTACCTGTCCATCAGATTCAGAGGTGCTGTATCACTAAGTTGTATCCCCACCCATGTTTTGTTTTTGCTTGTTCAAGACGGGGGATCATTAAGTTACCCAGACAGGACCTGAACGTGTTTTTGAGTCAAATGTGCAGCCTTGCATTTGCTAGTCAGTCACTTATTCCACTGGCTGTATCCCCAGCACTCAGAATTGAACTTCTGATCCTCCTGCCTCAGCCTCCCGAGGAGCTGGGATAACAGCCCTGTGCCGTCATGCCCAGCTCCTGCTCTGATGTCCCCACCACCCACCGTGGCTCATGGTTCATTGCTGGGGAGTGACAGTGTGCTGAGAGCTCCAAGCAGTGCTATCTTTGGTGTAGCTGTGGAAGACTGTGGGGTGCTGGGCGAGCCAGGCCAGGAGAAGGAAAGTGCTGGATCCGGTTGTGTTGCGTAGTGCTGGAGAAGAGCGTGAGGAGCTGGACAGAGGCCATCTAGATCCCAGCATAACCTCAAAGCCGGAAGGGGAAGAAGGCTTTGACTGGAGTCTGCTCTCACCAAGTCACCAACAGCGTTGCCCAGGAGAGTGGCCAGAGTAGGACAAATTTACACAAAGGGGTCTCAACTGGGTGCAGTACGACCAGCTGGGCTTGAGACCGAGGCACAGCTGGAGCCCCCTCCCGTCAGTTGGCTTCTGCCCACACCCCCTTCCCTCCATTCTCACGCTGCATGTGGGAAAGCCAGGGCTGCTGCTTGCTGCTTGACACAACAACAGGACAGGGTCACGTCCTACCTGACAGCTCAGGAAGGCTCAGGAAGTTGCAGAGTTGGGATGTAGGCAGGGCAGCCCCCGACCCAGCCTCCCCTGTGGTTTGGAGGCCCAAGGCCTCACCAGAACGCTGCCTGCAGGAGCCAGAGGGGCCATCCTAGCACACGTCTCAGGCTCAGGGGGAGCTCCACAGATGTTCTGGAGCATGGCCCGCAGGAATCTTTCTACAGAGGATCCTGGGCAGCCAGAGGTGTGGACCAGAGATTCGGAGGCTGAGGGTGAAGCCCAAGAACATGGGGTTGACACACAAGTGGCCTGGTGTCCACCCTGCACCACCCAGAAAAAATAGAAAAGGGTTCGAAGGCAGAGTGGTGTGGTCGAGGCCGGATACCAGGAAATGACAGGTGCCAAGTGTGCAGGTGCCCAACCCGGGTGCCCGGGGCCCGAGCTGACAGAGCAATGCCATCCGCACAGGCTTGCCCTGCAGCCTGATCAGCAGCAGCTTCTCTATTTATTTTTGTTTTCTGTTCTTGGGTAAAACCTCCCTCTCGTAGTGGCTTTGGGGTGAAGCTTCAACAAAGCACTGAAAACAAATGACTCAGTATTCAGATTTGCTAACATTTGGACCGGTTTGCAGGAAATATTTATAGCTGTGTTCAGCAGCTTCCAAGCCACGAGCGCTGTTTCGGTTCGGACTTTCTGTGTGTGCTCCAGGGACCTCAGATGCTGCACATCTGTGGTATGACCTTTCCAGCACCGCCGGCCTGGACCCAAGAGGACAGGGGCAGTGGAGCGCACCTGAAATCCCGCACTCTGTGAGGCTGAGGCCTTAGGACTGCAGGTTGAAGGCCAGCCTGGGCAGCTTAGCGACCTTTGGAAACCTGTCTTTCTCAGGCACCTGCCTCCTGCCATCTCCTCCCGTGGGGACCAGCACCATCAGCTCCACGTGGGCACAGTCACGCACTCTGCTGATGGTGG
Source organism: Dolichotis patagonum (assembly GCA_004027295.1). NCBI lineage: Eukaryota > Metazoa > Chordata > Mammalia > Rodentia > Caviidae > Dolichotis > Dolichotis patagonum. The sequence goes on from PVJX010001715.1 coordinate 82,031, forward strand.
CTCTGTCTGGCGGAGCGCTGTGGAGTGGAGGCTGCTGGCAGGGAGCCAGGCCCACTTTTAAGTGCTTGGAACACGGCTGCCGTGGGTGTTTTGTGAGCTGTGCAAGGAAGATGGGTAATGATTCAGAACAGGATGCCAGGTGGGCCGGTGAGAAGCAGCCATGCCCCTGAGGGCTCCGGGAGGTGAGACCGCACAAAGCCCTGGTGTAAGCTCGCTGGGCACACTGATGACAGCGGGCCCTGCCAGACCAGGCCTGCAGGCACTGAAAGAGCCAGTTCACTTCTTTTTCTTTCTCATTGTTTTTTCGGGGCTGGAGTCAAGGCCCACATATCTACCAAGCAAGTGCTCTGCCTCTGAGCTCCACCTCCCACGCTTGACCAGCTGTTTGCAAAGGATCTCACCATGTTGCCCAGGCTAGCCTGGAATTCCTGTGCACAAGCAATCCTCCTGCCTCAGCCTCCCCAGTAGATAGGACCACAGGCACTGCCATGCCAAGCACAGGACTGATCTTTTGTGGCTCAGTGTGCAGCTTTTGTGTTCCAGGGCACCCTTAAGCTCCCAGCTGTGTAGAATCTGAATCTCTGCTGCTTTTCCTGGCCACCTGCCCAGTAAGAAGTTAGCCCTGGTGGAGGAATCAAAGGTGCCTCTTTCTGGGGTGAGTGGGCAAATGCCGTGGTCTCTGGATTGAGGGCTTTACCAAAACCCCTCAGTCCTTATCCTCAAGCCCCTCAGTGCAGAGGGTAGTGACACAAGAGCTATCCCAGCCAGGGGGTGGTGCATGTATTCAGGAGGCTAAGGCAGGAAAGTTGCCACAAGTTTGAGACCAATCTGAGCTACGTATTAAGTTCAAGGCCAGCCTGAAAACTACAGAGCGAGACTGTCTCAAAAAGAAAAAGAGCTGTCCCTTCCAGGGACAGTCACGGACCACTGTGGAGTCATACACTGACTCTGAAGCAGTTCTGGGCCCTAGGCTTCTAGAGTTCCAGGGGGCTGTAAGACCAGGAAACTCACCAGGCTCTAAAGGTCCGGGGCAAGAGGCACCTTCCTGGGAGACCTCTGGGCTCTGAGAGAATCCATGTGAGGAGGATCCTGTTCAGAGGCCATGCCACTGTCACCTGTGATCAGCGTATGACCCGTGGGGTGGCCAGCTTCAGGAGGGACAGGCCGGATGAGAGGCCTTGCCCAGCCTTAACGACAGTTGCCCGAAAGAGGAGGGTGAGTCAGCATGGGTCGGGGCTGAGAGAAGGGATGAGGCAGGCTGGGGCTGGCAAGTAGAGCTCAGAGGGTCTGTCATGCAGGCTTGGGGAGATCCTAAGAGGCCGGACTCAGGTCTCGGTCCCCGTGTGCACTGGTAAGAGAGAGGGAGGCCAGCAGTGAGGGAAACGCGGGTGGGGCAGCCACTCAGGAGCCGTGCCAGAGTGGTGTGGGCATCTGGAGGTCCACAGGAGCTGCTGGGTGTCTGTGCATGCAGACACGGAATGGTGAAGGACAGAGGTCCTAGAGCCACATAGAAAACCTTCCGTTTGCTAGCAGTACAGGGCAAGAGGACACGGACGTGGTTAGGATATTTCATGTAATCCAGAGTTTCCAAATACTGTCATTTCTGTTTGCAGTTGTTGTTTTTGAGACAAAGTCTTGCTGTGTACTCCAGGTTGGCCTTGAACTCATGTTATTCCTTCTGCCTCAGCCTCCCAAGTGCTGGGATTGTAGGTGTGTGCCAGTACACCAGGCTCAAAGCATTGTCGTTTCAAAATGCAAGAGGTGGGGCTTGCAGCTCAGTGGGAGAGCACAGACTTGGTGCTTTCAAGGCCCTGGGTTCGATCCTAGCACGTGCACAATTACCAGAGACACTTGAGCATCCTTTGTGTCTGAAATCTGACATATGGTGTGCATAGACGGTGTAGCCTGGCTGGGACACACCCATTCTGGGCTCTGGAGCCTGGTTGTGGCCAGGCAGCCCGGAGTGTGACGCTGGGCGGAGAGCAGGTGTGGATGTGCCCATCCTGGCAGCAGTGCCTCCAGGCTGGCCGAGCTCTAACAGACAAGGCATCCCACACCTGCTGGCAGCACTAAAGCCCAGTGCCTGGACAGGGTGGGCAGGCCCTTCAGGCAGGGCAGCAGGAACACTCAGTGCCCAGTACAGGTACCAGGAGCCTCTCAGCAGAGCAGAGACAAGAGCATGGGCTGGAGCTCTGTCACCTGAGAAGCCACAGGTGTGTCCCTAAAATGTCCCCCACACCTCTGCTCCCAAGAGGAAGGTTGTTAGGACCCAGGCCACAGCTAAAGGCAGGAATGGCCAGCGAAGCTGGAGGGGGGACCAAGTCCCAGGGAGCAGCCCCTACAGTGACCCTTGCCCTCTGACCTTTGGCCCCAGTTCCATGATGGAGGCCAGTGGAAACTGAGAGAACGAGCAAACACAGTCTCATGGTCATCATCTGGAGGAAAGAAAGCTCCTCTGTGGGGCCTAAAAGGCATGAGACTGGGACAGAGCAGAGAGAATCGCAGTGATGGAGATTAAAACAGCGGTCACCGTGGGAATGGCTGGCCAGGGCAGGCGGCTGCTGCCACAGGGTGTTGTTCAGGCTCAGGACAACAGGCCTGGCATTTGCATCGTTGTTGTAGGTAAATTTTACCTTGAGAAAAAACAGTAAGCAAATATGGACATCCACTGAATAATTTACATGTTGTATTTAGGGGAAAAGGGGTGCTGATGCCTACAACTTAACTTTGAAGTCCAACCAAAAGTAAGATAGATGGATGGCTGGAAGAACGGATGGATGAATGGATGGATGGAAGAACGGATGGATGGATGCATGGATGGGTGAAAGGATGGATGGATAGATGGATGGATGGATGGATGGATGGACAGACAAATGAATGGAAGGATGGATGTGAGGATGGATGGAAAGATGGGAGATCAGTGGATGAGAGATGGGTGGGTGGGTATGGATAAATAGATGAATGGGAGATGGACAGATACATAAAGAAGCAGCACAGTAGAATTTTATTGGTTGTGGGTATATGGGGATCCCTGTAAAACTCCGTCAGCTTTTCTGTATGTGCGATAATTTTCATAATGAATAGGAGAGAGAATTCGGTAACGTATAAAGAGCTGGTATTTATGAGTCACCAGCCCCCTGCATCCCAGGCAAGCATGTGACCGATGAACTACACCTCCAGCCCTTTTAAGGTTTATCTCATGTTCAGGTAGGAGCTTGCTTAAATTGCCCAGGCTGACCTTGAACTTGCTGTCTTCCTGCCTCAGCCTCCAGAGTAGCCAGAATTACCGGTAGGTACAGTGCTACCACTCCCGACGTGGGTCACCCTTTTAAAAGATGATGCATGTGAGTTTAAAAGATGACTCAGTGTTATCTGCACACAGAGGACACAGTCCCTGGGACGGAGGGCTGAAGATCCAGGCAAGGCAGGTAAATGCTACCTCCAGCCAGGTAGACTAACAAGGACTTGATTAACCCCTGCTGGAAACAGCTGAAGTACCAGCCCAGAAAACCAGTTTCCAAGACACTGGACAGTGGCCAGCAAAGGACGGGGTAGGGTGTGAGAAACAGGAAGCACGCAAGGGGACCCCACTCTGGTCTTTCTTCTGCCAGGAGAGTGTGCAGGCCATGGAAGACCTGGCCAAGCAGGCACCCGGCGACAGTCTGAGCAGAGCGGCCAGAGCTGGGAATCCAGGGAGGGGACGCCAGAGATCAGGAGGGAACACCAGGACCAGGCAGGAGCAGGACACAGGAGATGCTTCTCAGAGCCCAGACAGGCCTGAACGGTTCTCCCACACTGCGTTTGCTTGGTGATGGGCCCAGCAAGCCTGGGACTGAGCCGCTCTGGTCCTGCCTGCCAAAGCTCGAAAGCAGTCAGTAGGGCCCAGCCATTGCTGTGTAGGTCAGCGGGATCTCCAAACACAGCTCCGGAGTGTCTGTGAGCTAAGGGAGTAAATTCACATCGCCCGACCCCGTCCAGACTGACCGGCAGAGAGCGCGCGGAAGCGGTGCAGACAGTCGGAGGCCCAGGGGCCAGGGACATTAGAGAAACAGGAGACGCAGAAAACGGACCTTCCTAGAGAGAAACATTTCACTATCTGAGACGAAAAAATACCCTAGATAGGATTATGAGCAGCAGAGCAGGTGTGGGACGAGGAAGGGCTCGAGAACTTAGAGGCTGGGATTCCAGGCCAGCACCACCACGCCTGGCAGCCGCACCCTTGATTCTTGAGCTGCCTCTTGTCTCAGAAGTCTGAGCTGTTCGAGGTGCCCGCACCTGGCCTCCGTCCTGTGTGTCCTCTGTTGGCAGTGTCCTGTCGCCCAGCCCTTGGCTGTCCTGCTCTCACTGGGCTGCCTCCTTCCTAACCGGGTCTCCACTTGGCTTTTCTTCCCTGTTTTGTATCTCTTTGTGCTTGTGTCCTTCCTCCGGAAGTCATTCTCACCACTGCCCACCAGCCTTCCCGATCCTCACTTCTCTGAAAGTCCTTTGTCGCTTCGTGGCTTTCCAGTGCCTCCCTGCATGGGTCTGAGCTCTCTTCTTCTGTGTGACCCCTGTGGCCTGCTGGTTCCTGTCGCTCTTTAAATCGTGTCACAGCAGATGCTTTCTAGATGTTGGCAGCCCCTGGGTGACAAGCGAGAGGCACATGGGCAGACTGCACCGCTCCCTGGTAGAGGCGCAAGGCCCCATGTTCACAAAGCACACGTCCCACACCTGACAAGGAAGGGCTGGTACCTTGCTGCTGTCCGTCCACGGCCCAGAGCCGCTCTCTCTGCTGGGTTGTGTGCTCAGAAAAACCACGAGGCCAAACACAAAGGCACATACCTATAATTCCAGCACTTGGGAGGCTGAGGCAGGAGGATCACAAGTTCGAGGCCAGCCTGAACTACATAGTGAGACTGTCTCAGAGGAAAAGAAGGGAAGCCTATGGCAGTGTCACAGCAGCCACCCAGCCAGTGGTGGCTCTGGGGGGTGGACACGGGCAGCGGGGCAGCTCTCACCAGCATCTGGTTTCCAGGCCCGTCTGCAGGCAGGGGTAGACACGGTATGGGAAGAGGGTGCCCTAGGAGGGAAAGGAACAGGAAAGGCCAAATGGAGGAAGGCCCAGCTGCCGGTGCTGTAACGCACAGCTTCTGTCCACAGGGGCCGCCCGGCAGGGCCTAGCGCCATGGGCCGGTGGCACGCAGCTGCCCACCTGTGGGGCCAGGACCACGGCCCTGCCAGGAGTGTGCGCCCTGAGTCCCTGAGGCCCTCCCAGCCAGGTATGTTGACGGTCACAAGTGACGCATTTGAATAAGCCAGACTTTAGCTGCTGCTGTAATACTGTAGGATAATTGCAGAATGCCGTGCATCTGTGGGAAGTAACTGAGATTCCAGGTACCCTGCACCCAGCCCCGTGACCCCAGGATGCTGTCACAGCCTCAGAGGAAGCCCCACCCGCACCATCCAGACCCTAGGCGCTGACCGTCCCCCTCTGGGTGTCCTCGCCCTGATGCCTCAGTCGTCATTTGTCACCTGGAGCCCCTGCCATGCAGCGCCTGCTCTGGCTGGAGCCTCTGTTTATATCAGTGTTTAGCTCCAGACTCTAGGAGAGACTGGAAGGGGTGCTCTTGCACTGGGCCCCTCTCATGAGCCAGAGACTTCTGGAGTTCTCACTGCCTTCAGACAAAGACCCAAGATCTCCTAATGTTGGTGTTCCCTGAAAAATAAGCTGAATCCATGGACTAAAAAGCATGTCTGAGCCAGGAGGCTGAGGCAGGAGGATCTCAAGTAGGCCTGCCTAAGGCAGTTTAGCACAGGAGCTTCTGGTGAGATAAGTAAACAGAGAGGTCTGGGGATGTAGCTCAGTGTTCCCTGAATTCAGTCTTTAGTACCACCATAGAAATAAAAAACGATTTAAAATGTTTAACACCTGGTGGCCTCCTCAGCATAGTCACACCCTTCCCCCGACCTTGTCTCTGTGGCTCTCTCCCTTCTTTCCTGCCCACTCCCTGCTGGCAGACCATGGCTCTGCCAGGGAAGTAGGGGTCAGTAGGCATCTGAGGTGTCCCCAGTGCCTGGCACAGAAGGCGCCCAGTGTTCGTTGAGTCAGCGACCCAGGTGGTGTCCAGGAGATGATGCCACTTGAGTGGATCACAAGCACCCGTGGGTACCAGTGGAGATGGAGGTAGGCGGCCTGGTGTTCTGGGGAACCCAGTCTGAGAAATACTGGAACCTGGACAGGGCCTAAGAGTGCGCCCTCCCTCTCTGGGTCTTTGTGGATGCACAGTGCCCAGGTGTGGATGGGAGCCCAGCACCCACTGGCCTTGGAGCAGCACAGGACAAGGCTTTGGCCACCACACCCTGTGACTGGATGGACAGGGCCGCAGGGCTAGCAGGTCACAGCCCGAGCTGCCCCTGTGGACAGTGTGTGCCTGCGGCCAGGAACTCTCCCAGCAAGCACTGCTTCTGCTGGGCCAGAGCAGGTGCGGGCCAGCGGCAGGTCTAGGGGTGCAGGAGCCCTCGCCAGAGGCTGGGCAGGTGCTGTTGCCGAGGGTGAGCGGACAGACTGTGTGGCAGGGAGCCAGGCACAGGCTCCACAGGATGTTCCTCTGTGACTGTCCCCATGTCCTGGCAGGGGCTGGCGATAGTGGAGGGGGCAGGGATGGTTCCTGTTTCCAAGCTCTCAGAGGTGGACAGGAGGACATGGCACTGGATGCGCCTGCTGGGGATGCCTGCCTCCTCCGCGTCCTCCCTTCCTGTGTCACCTCCGTCTTCTCCTGCTGCCCTAGCTTGTAGGACAGTGTCACTGCTTTGTCTGGCCTCTGGGTCCACACGGGGGCAGAGACCAGCAAGGACACTCGCCTGCTCCCAACGCTGGGGCTTGGTATCGGGAGCCGGTGGGTGTGTGGCAGTGCGTGAACGAAGTGCGACTATATTCACGATGCTCTGGGAGCAAGGCATGGGGTGGGGGGCATGCAGACCCTGAGCAGAGGGCCTGCTCCCTGGACCAAGTCCAGGGACAAGTGTCAGCCAGCGCTGCTGGTAGGTAACAGGGCAGGGACCCGAGTAGCCCCTCTCAGAGCATGGAGGCTTCACCTGGCCAAGGGTGGGTGGTTCCAGAATAGGTGGCCCCATGACAAGTGGAAGGGGCCACCATGGTGTCACCCACAACCAGCACCAAGGACATCCCTGCCCTCTGGGGGGCATCAGCCCAATTGGCAGCTGCCCTTGTTGGGCCTCGGCTGGATGAGGATCAGGCAGGGCACACAGGCAGGTGCCAGGTCCCTCCCCGCTCCCCTTCCTGTCCCCTCAGCTCAGCCCCCTTTGTGTCCCCCCCATAATCCCAGCGTCTGCAGGCATAAGGTGGGACCCTGGGCTGGCTCGCCTGCGACTGCAAGAGAACTGATGCGGGTGCCTGCCCCGCCCCTCACAGAGGCCCCCGGCCCCCGTCCCCTTCCCTGACGAAAGCCTCCTCCTGCTTGCAGCCCACCGGGGTCACCCTGGTCAGCGTCTACGCCAGTCCCAACGACCAGATGCTTTGGGCGCTGGACAGCAGGTGGAACGTGCACGTCCGCACTGGGATCACCGAGGAGATGCCCGTGGGCACCGGCTGGGAACATGTGCCAGGTAGGATGCCCCAGGAGGTGGCCCCCGCCACCCCTGGCAGCCACCGCCCCCAGCAGTGTCGCTAGCCATGGCCCAGCACCATGGCCATGTGGGCTGTGTGGGTCTCGGCCTCCTGGCCCCGTCCTGTGCTGGGCGGCCTGTCCCCACTGCCACTGCTTCCTGCTTGGGCTCCGTGTCGTGCTTGCCGTCCTGCCAAGGCAGGTGACGGGCACAGCAAGCCAGGTGGTCTCCCAGTGCTTAACAGACGATGGTTTCAGGCCACTCCGACCCTGTGTCCTCTGGCTGCGGCTATCACAGAGTGGCTCACCTGCCAATGGGGCACCCTTCCCCAGTGCCAGTGTGGCACAGGACACCCTGTCCCCACAGGCCGTGCTGTGGGCGAGCCCAGTGTCGGGAACCATCCGGGAGGGGCTGGGTGCTGAGCGGTGCTCATCTGCCTGCAGGGTTGCAGGCCTGCCAGCTGGCCCTGAGCACCAGGACCGTGTGGGCCCGCTGTCCCAATGGCGACCTTGCCCGTCGCTACGGCGTCACAGACAAGAACCCGGCTGGTGACTACTGGAAGAAAATCCCTGGAAACGCCTTGTGCTTCACAGGCAGGTGCTGGGGCATGGTGGGCTTTAAGGCCCCTGGGGACCCTGGGCCAGGCCTGCACATGGTCCCACACCTCAGAGCCAGAGCCCAGGCCAGGCCACCTGCTCGGGGAGCCGGCTGTGCAGGCCCCAGGCTGAGCCAGGGTGCCCTGCGCTTGCTGCTCGAAGGCGTAAGGGAAGCAGCCCAGGGTGGACCGTGGCTCATCCAGGGCCCCACAGCCAGCACATGGCTGCATCCAGACCCGGAGCAAGGCCCCAGGCTGTGCCCCCACCCTTGGTTAACAAGCTATGCCTGGCTGTCGTCCCTGTAGTGACCTCCTCCAATGAGCTGTGGGCAGTGGGGCCCCCTGGCTACCTCCTCCAGCGGCTGACGAGGACGTTCAGCCACGCCCATGGTGCCCCGAGGAGCGGCCCGGTGGCCGCCGCACACCCTGAGGACCTGGAGGACGAGTGGGAGGTGATCTGAGGGAGCAGCGCCCACCAGAGGAGGCCCAGCTCCAGGCTCTGCACCCCGAGGAAGCTGCCCTCACGATGCGTGTCCGGATGCACCCAGCCACGCTGACACCACACCCGTTACCCACCTTGTTCCTGTCTCATCCCAGAGCCCACGGCCTCAGCTGATCGCCCACGCTCTCACACAGCAGTCACACTTGCGGCCTCTCAGGAGGTCGCCTCCAGGTGGGGACCGGGCTGCCACCCATTGCATGCACAGCAGTCAGGCGCAAGTCCACACCCCTGCCTGTGTGGAGGCCCGGAGCCCCTGTGGCAGGAGGAGCTGGGCTGGCTGCAGACATCTGTGACAGCAGTGCCAGCTGACAGAGCAGCGCATCCGTCACACATCCCCGTCCCTCCGAGACATGGCACCTTGGCTCACTCTGTGCTGGACTGGGTGGGACTGGCCAGCTGCCTGTGGGAGCACAGTCCCACACTCCTCTCTGTCACCTGCCATGCACCGCCAAGGCCACAGGTGCCAGGGACAGGAGCCGCACACCATGCTGGGGGAGTGACACTGAGCTGGTGCCGCTGTGGCCGTCACAAAGCCAGGCGTCCTGAGGACAGCGCTGCTGACCATTGCCTTTGTGTTTGTTGTATTACAAACCCTCTTGAGATACCTCATCCAAAACCCAGTCCCACAGGTTTAGAAGAGAAACACATCTCCCGAAAACAGGGCCTGCCCCCGGGCCCTCCGTGCTGTGTCCTGCACCTGTCCAGCCATGGGCACAGGCCCTCGGGGTCAGTGGGGGCGCTGTCTGCTGGCACCTGAGCTGCACGCTGGGCCCAAGCAAGACCTGGCTGCTGTGGCTGCTTTTTTTAGCCACCTCTGCCCGGCGACACTCGATGCCTGCTTCTGCTGAGTGAGCCATCAGGAGCCTGGGCCACAGGTGACAGCGGTAAAACACAGGCTGTGACAGGGCCGCCAGCTATGCAGGGGAGGACAAGATGTGGCGGCCAGTCTCACATCTCACGTCTCCTTCACGGAAGCCTCCTCCTCAGGCGACCTTGCAGGTGGCAGTGCTTCCCCAGGCTGGGAACGTTCCTGCAGTGAAGCCAAGTCCAGCGATTCCTTCGGCTTCTACCTTCTGCGCGGTGTGCAGTTTTCTTCTTCGTTTTCATCTGCAGTTGTGCTTTGAGTCATGCAATAAACTCGACTGTTTGCAAACCTGAGCAAGTCTGGCTCCGGAGCTGGGAGGTGCCCTGGCAGCACCCCCGAGGGCTAGGCTGGGGCCTGGGGGCCAGGGACCTGGCCAGTGTGAAAGATGTGCCGTTTGCCCAAGTGTGGTCACTGCAGGGTGGGGCGAAGTCCCAGCAAGCAGAGGCTGCCTCCTCACGGCCAAGGGCAGCTCCAGAGGTGCAGGCCCCCGGCCAGCGAGCAAAACCCACACCCGAAGTGCATCGTGGGAGCTAACATTTGAGAGAGGCTACATCCACGGTGCTGGGAAGCAGCCTGGGCAAGAAACGTCAGAGATGTCAAGAGATGAGGCTGGCAGGATAGAACATGAGGAGCCAGGTGTGCTGGTCCCACCTTGCCATCCCAGCACTCTGGGAGGCTGAGGCAGAAAGATCACAAATTTGAGCCCAGCCTGGGTAACGTAATAGCAAACGGATTAAAGAAACCCCAGATGAGAGGAGAAACAGTGTCTGACTCACTGGTGGCATGAGCTTTCTGAACCCCGAATGTTAAGCGGGTGGGCCTGGGGATGTTGTACCGACAAAGGCCAGGGTTTAACCCTCGGCACTGAAAACAGAAGCAGGCAAACCTGACGACGATGGTGCGGTCCACATTCTGGGACCCAGTGAAGACCCCATGCTGGTGGAGTGCACTCTACCCAGTGCCCACCCCGGATGCCCTCCTGGGCTGAGGGTGGAGGGTGGTGACAGGGCAGGCACCCACCTCCCCAGAGCCTACACCGGTAGCTCGGGGCTGGAAGCTCAGCAAACTGCAGGCCCTCACTGCTGGGTGACAGACACCTTATGGCAGCTGAGTGCCCGCTGCTCGGAGTAGTGACAGGTAGGGCCGGGCCACACCAGTCAGCAGGATCATAGGGGTGGCTGCAAGGGCAGCTTCGCAGCTGCTGCGGTTCACTGCCTAGTGCTGGAGGCAAAGTAATAGCAAGTGGACTAAAGAAACAGAATTGGGGGTGGTGATCTCTGACATCGATGGCAAGAACTTGCCAAACTCAGAAGTGATGGGGGCCAGACATGGCGGTACCCACCTGTCACCCCAACATTCAGATTACGTGGGTTCAAGGCCAGCTTGAACTGCTACCTAGCAAGACCTTGCCTCAAAACAAACAAACAGATGGGGAAAGCCACTGAAGAAAATCGGCGTGGATCTGATCAGAGCCGCTATGTAGGACAAGGGCACAGTGCCTGCCTAGTGTGCAGAGGCCTCAGGTCTGACCTGCTGCACAGCACGCAAGCCTGGTGTGGGCGATCCCCTCCGAGCCACCCTGACCTAGGTGACCTGGGCGGGGCCCTCCTAAGGCTGGCATGGCCGAGGTCAGTCCAGGGTTCCAGGGAGGGGCATCTTCGGGCACCCAGACAGGAGGCAGAAGCACCCTTCACACAGCCATCCTGGACACCTGGCACTGGGGCAGGGGCCATGGAGCAGGTGCAGCCCCCCAGGAAGGTGCAAGTCCCACCCTGGAAAGGTGTCCCCAAGAACAGTCCGGCTGGGGACGTGGCCCGGGTCATTTATAACCTGTGGTGCCAAAAGCCAGCTGACAGGGAAGACAGGGGGAGCCTCTGGTGGATTTGAAAACTCACAGCTCCAGACACAGGAGGCACCAGAAGTGACAGGTTCTCTACTTGGGACACGCTAGGGTCATGGTGGCTGCTTGTGAGCATAAATCTTTTTGTATCTTTTGAATTTTGAGCCATGTAAATGTAATTATTTATTCCAAAAATAAATTTACATTTTCAAAGTTCAGTTCTAACACTACTCACAGTATCAACGTTACTTGACTCAGCTATCACAAAATAAACACCAAAAAAGACACCTCTGGCAATCTCCTCACAAAGGGTCTGCTGGGGGTAGAGCCCGGGCCGAGTGTGCCTGGCCTGGTTCCAGCCCCAGTACCCACAGCACAAGGCTCCGTGTTTGTGCAGCAGACCCCACACGACCTTGGAAAGGCACCAAGGTCCCTGTCTGGGAGCTGGGTGGAGGGGTGTGTGGTGGCACTGGCAGTGTCAGTGTCCCTGCCCCACCCAGCCCTGGACTCCCGTAACCCGTGTCCCACAGCCAAGCAGAGACATTTCCAGCCCCCTACAGGCACGAGCTTCAGTCCTAACTCATCTAACTCCACACTCCACGCTCTCCACTCCTTTACACGTCTTGTCCTTTGTTTTCAAACATCAGGATGAAGGCAGTCACGGCCCAGGTGGGCTCTAGGGAGTCCCCACACCAGGCACCCTTCCCTGGGGTGATCGGGAGCTGCTCTCCTACTGCACAGGGAGGAGGAAAAGCCCTGGGAAGAGCAGCAAACTCGGGAGTGGGAGGTGGGCTCAATGCAGCCAGGCCTCTTCCTTAGCCACCCTGTCCTTCAGTCCCTTTGGGAGCTGGGGACAAGGTCAGGGCGGTAGGACACCTCCATGGTGGCTTGAAGCGCCTTCACTCCCCCTTAGTGGGAACTGGGCCGAGGTCCTGAGTCCCAGTGGGCCTCGGTCAAGGCTCCAGAGCAGTGGGTATGAGGAAGGTGTGGGGCAGAGATGGGTGGAATTCACGTGCTCAGCCCGGATCGTGTGCTTCGCCTCCAGAAAAACACGTTCCGGGTGGGGCCACTGCCTGAGATGACGTCAGGGTCCCGTGCCTAGGGCATGGGCGCGGCTGGCTTTGACCTCCTGGTCCTCCTTTGGGTCTGCAAGCTGTGTCAGGACACCCATCCTCAAAGCCCTTCCTGGAACCAGAGGACCCAGGGGACCAATAAGCCAGATGCTGGGCCACCACCCTCCCTGCACAGCAGCCGCCACCAGATAACCTGAGGTCCTGCTTATCTGCTGGGACCTCTTCCAGGTCTCCTGCAGCCAAGGCCACCACTGGCCACGTAGCCATGCAGCCTGATTGCAGCCCCAGTCAGGATGATGGCCTGGCCTCTGTCCACTGGGCCTGCACTTCCTCCCTGTCCCGCCCGCCCAATGAGTCACCCCAGCAGCCTTCTTTGTCCTCACCTGTCCAAGGCCAGGGGCCCTGGGGGCCACCAAGTCACTTATCAATGGTGGAGCCCTCCTCACAGCTGCTGCTAGCCACGCCCAGCTGCTTCCTCACCACCCTGACCCTACCCGCCCCTCCCGGGCCCAAAGGTGCCCCAGGCCATCCTCAGCCCGGCCCTCCAGCATGGCTCTCACGCACCACTCCCTACTGCTACCTCCCGCAAGGTGGGCCCTGGCGGGCACCCACCCTGGACAGGTGACACTCCCTGCTGCATCCCTGCCCCAGGTTGTCACCACAGGGACAGCTGTGTGCACGAAAGGGAAGCCTGTACCCCGACAGGTACCCACCTTCCCAGGCAAAACCACTGGGCTCCACCGGCCCCTTATGGCCTCCCAGGCCCAGCCACCACGAGCCACGGTGGCCACTGCTTTGCCACTCTTGTTCTCCAAAGCAGATGCCTCCACGGTGGCACCCTGAATCTGAGGAGGGCCGGGGTTAGTATCCACTACTGCTCCAAGTCCCAAGGCTGAGATGCGGCAGCAGGACGCAGAGCCTTGCTCCACCCTGGAGCTAGGACCAGCACGGGGGTCTGAGCACCCCACAGCCAGCCACATTCCCTGGAACGGGCTCACATCCTTTTCAGAGCCTGCGTAGAGCCGCTCCAAGCAAGCCCTTGGCATGCTCCCCCAGGAATGGGGGCAGTGTGGACAGCAGATGCCCCCGCTGGGCTGGCTGCTCTACCATGAGACTGCTGGCCCTCCTCTCCTGGCAGAACATTGGGTCCACGCACACGCCAGTGCAGGTTGAATTTCACACACACCCAGCAGAAATCCGGGCAGGGCAGCCTGGCCATCCTCTGTCCTCAAGAATAGGACACAGCCAAGTCCACTTCTTGACCACCCACAGAAGCTGTTCTCCAGGGGCATGTACCACCTGCCAGCCACTGCGGTGACCACTTAACAGCCACCCCAGGCAGGCCACCTAGCCCCTATATCAGGACGTGAAACTGCCACGAGAGGGCACAGAACAGTATAGGGAGCCCAGCCTGGGGCCCACCTCCCCCCGGCCTTACTTGGCCTCCTGAGCCACAGAGCCAAGCCTAAGCCCCACTCGGGAGGTCCAAGGCCCCATGGCTTCCAGGCCTCTGCACCTTGTCCCCACCCAAGGCCTTCCCAGCTCCAGATCCAGATCCGCTCCGCCATCATCCGACAGCCGGCCCCATCCAGCAGGGCAGCGTCCCCACCCCTTCCCAGTATAGCAGACATGCCCAGAAAATCCTACACCAGGAACATGTTGGGCTCAGCCCAGGGACCCAGTGCACACAACACACCACACAGACGAGATAGATTCCTCCGCAGAGACCGATATATGTAAAGTGCCAGGTACAGCGCTCTGGAAACCAGTCCGTCCCCAGGGTGCACCCAGGCCTAGCCCTTGCCCGTGAGGTCCAATGGCTGCAGGAAGGGTGGCAGCGGCAGCTCGTCCAGGGCCTCCGGGAAGCGGCCGGGCGAGATGGCGGTGACCAGCACCTGCATGGCACGTGCAAAGAGGGAGGGTGGCGCCAGCCCCGCCAACCACTGGAACTTGTCCTCACCCAGCAGCCGCTGCCAGCGCGGCTGATCGCCCAGCAGCTCACGGCGGGCTGGGCCAGCGGCGCCTGCAGGTGTGTAGAGCGCCAGCAGGTCGAGCAGCAGCAGGCGGCGCTGGCGCGGCTCGCCAGCGGCCGAGGTCCCAGGGCCGGGTGCGTCGCGGCCCAGCTGGCGCAGCAGCAGCTCGAGCGGCGTGAGGCCACCACTGTCGCGCAGGCCAGGCGAGGCACCGTGGCCCAGCAACAGGAAGAGGCACTCGGGCCGCGCCAGCTCGCAGGCCACGTGCAGCGACGTCCCGCCGCCCTCCACGCGGCTGCAGCCTCGCCGGTCCAGCAGGCGTGCGCGCTCATCGGCCGGAAAGTCGCGCACGGTGCGCAGGATGCGGCGCAGGATGCCCACGCGGTTGTAGCGCACGGCCAGTGCCACGTGCGGCCCTGGCGCGGCGCAACAGCGGAAGCCCGCGCTGGGCGGTGCGAGTGCGCGGCGCGGGAAAGTGGCCAGCAGGTGGTGCGCGTAGGCCTGGTGGTCGTGCACGAGCGCGTAAAGCAGCGCCTCCGAAGGCGAGAAGGCAGCCGCGCGCCCGCGCTCGTCCCAGTGGAAGGCCTCGCTGGCGCGCATGTCCTCGAGCAGCCACACGGGCAGCAGGTCACGCACCGCCTGGTAGAAGGCAAATGACGACTTCCGGCACTGCTTCTGTGCTCTCCAGCGCGCTGCTCCCGCGCCCTCAGGCCCACTGTCACCGCTGCTCCCGGGCCGCGGATCCCACGGCATGTTGGCTGACTGCAGGCCGGATGCCTCCGGGTCACGGCATGGGCCTGCCACGAAGCTCGACCTACAGATGAAGGGGGTATGAGCGGCTCGGCCCGGGGAGGGCACGCTCGTGCACCCTGGCATGTCCCACTGGCACCCTGGAGTTGGGGGATAGGAGTACCGCCTTCCAGGAAATCCAGCGCTCCTGGGCCCGGATGCACGGCCTGCAGCCTTGATCACGCTGTATCTGATCTCCCTCCCCAAATGGCATTGCTCTCTGGCGACCCTGCTAGAGAAGCCCTGCTCTGCCCACGCCTGGGCGGTGCCCCACCTGTCTCCAACCTGGGCCAGGTTGGCCAACCCTAGCTAAAGATGATGCCAGGAAGGAGTAGAAAAGCATGGGCCCATCTCGCCACCGAATCGGTTCTCCAGCCCCAGCTCTCCGGCCCCGGCCCCACTGCAGCGCATTCCCGGGCTGGCCTGGGGTGCGAGCTGCTCGCCCACCTGCCTGCGGGACGTCCGGGTCCGGTCTGATCCGATCAGAAGCCGGGCGCTCACGCTTCCTCACAGAGCCTCAGCGTCCTCATCTGCAAGACAAGGGCAGGCGGTGAGCCGGGTCCTGCTCCCCAGCAGCACGCCGAGCGCCGTCCCGCGGCCATCGCGCCCGACGCTGGTGTTGCCATTGCGACCAGCGGGGACCGGCCGTCCAAGGTCAGTGCCCAGGTTGGGGCGCCAGGCCTCGCTCTCCCTCCGGCCTCCCTGCGCCGCAAGGACCCCGGCGCTGCCTTCCGTCCAGGGCGGCCGGAGTCACAGGGGTGGCGCCCGGGTGGCTGGGCAGGGTCCAGCGGTGGCCGCGGCCGCGCCCCCGAGCCACCACGCCGTCCGGGCCCGGGCACCAGGTGCCAGTGTGGGCACACGGGGAGGGCGCCGGGCGGGTTACGTAAAGTTCGGCCGCGGCGAGGGGACCGCGCCCGCCCGCCTGCCGGTGCCCAGGCGGCGAGTGGCCGGAGGCTGCACCTGCGGCGCTGGGCACTGAGAGCGAGCCGCGAGGGGACTCACCGCGGGGGTGGCCGAGCCGCGGGCCGGCGTCCCCGTCCTCCGCGGACGAACAGGCGAGGTCCCACGGCGGCCAGGAGGAAGCTGCCGCCGCCCGCGCCCGCCGCAGCCGCGCTCTGAGCCGCCGCGGCCGGGTGGCTGGGCGGCGGGCGGACGGCGGGCGGGCGGCGGGCGGCGCAGTGCGGCCGGGGCCGGGCAGGACCGCGGGACCGTCCGCCGCCACCATTGGCCTGCGATGCCGGCCCTCGCCGCTGCCCATTGGTCGCCGCGCTGCACCATTGTTACGTCACGAGATGGTGGGCGGGGCCCACAGCAGGACCCGCGGAAAACTTAGGAGAAACTTGAGGGTGCGCCGGGATAACCGGGAGGAGCGGGGCCGGGATGTTGGGCGGGGCCAGACGGGAATGGGGCGGGGCTGAGCAGTGGGGGCGGAGCGGGGCTTCAGTCCTCGAACTCTGAGCACCAGGTTCTGGGTGGCCTGGCCCGGCCCAGCAGGGACCTGGGCGCTGGCTGCATGGTGCCACCGACCTGCTTGAGTCCGGTCCGCCCTGTGTGGCTTTCCTCGTTACCCCACGAGTTCCAAGCCCGGGTAGACATGACCCTTGGTGGGCAGACCTGACCCTGGATGCCTTTGGGAAACTCCCCAAAGCCATCACCCCAACTGCAGGCCGAAGGTAAGGGGCAGCTGTGAACCAGGCCCATGACAGCCCCTGCCCCAAGTAGACTGGCACAGTGGGGGAGAGGCAGGCTTGGAGGGAGAGACCCCACTGTGCTCCCTCTATAAACAGACAGCTTCACACCCAAGTCTGTCCTCCCAAGGCTGGCAAGGCTGAGGCAGGAGGATCACTGCAAGTTCAAGGCCAGCCTGAGCTACATAGCATGACTATGCTCAAAAATAGACTCTGTTCCAAAAAGCCCCATTATTCTCTTACAATAAAACAAACGCTTCCTTTACCTTGATTCCACAGCCACTGACAGTAGGGGGAGTTATAACCACCACCCATTTCGCCTTCGGGGAGATCCCGCCCACAGGTTACACAGAGCCCCCACTCACTGTCTCAGAGGTCACAGAGACCCCCACGGAGACACAGGACAAACTCCTGGGGCCCTAACCTGTTACTCATTAAAAGTGGGATTTGAGCTTTCTTCAGAGGAAGCCAGGGATTTAAAAGTGGTGTTTGTACAACCGGGCATGGTGGCACACACCTATAATCCCAGCACTCAGGAGGCTGAGGCAGGAGAATTGTTGCAAATTCGAGGCTAACCGAATTACATAGCAAGAATCTGTCTCATTAAAATAAAAGCTAGTTGAGGGGCTGGGGATTTAACTCAGTGGCATAAGCGCCTGCTTGGCAAGCTCGAGGTTATGAGTTCTATCCCCGGTACCAAAAAAAATAAGTTGGGGGGGGGGGATGTGCAAACCTGTAACCCCAGCACTCAGGAGGCTGAGGCAGAAGGAGTGCTTCGAGTTGGAGGCCAGCCTGGGTTACTTAGTGAGTTTAAGGCCAGCCTTAGCTGCATACTTAGACCCTGTCCCAAAAAGACAAAAAATAAAATATAAAATAAAATAAAATAAAACTAATAAAAATAGGTTGGTAAAACAAGGTTCCTTAGCTCTGGCTTGCTGAGCCTGTCTTACCTCCTCAAAACTGAGGATGAGGTGGGACACAGTGATATCCAGCTGCCCAAATGGTCACCTGGGAAACAGACCACCCCCAAGTCCTGAGGATCCCTCCAGAACCCTGGAGCTGTGACATCTGGCCTGGGACTGTGACCCAGGGAGGACCTCGCATTCTCCTGCGTCTGGGCCAGTCCCCGCGCCCATGGTCCTGGGTCTCACAGAAGCCTCTGCTGTCCTCCGCTGTTTTGATCCGGGCACCTTGACCTCAGGCAGAGCTGGGTCCCTCATTTTCTCGCTCTCCAGTTACAGCTTTTTGCTGTAAACCCATCAACTTTTAAGTTCTGTCACCTTAGAAGCAAGGACCACACCAGTCAGTGATAGAGGCGTCCATCAGTTGAGAGCCAGAAGGAAGCCAGCGACTCCCCCTGCTGCTGCAGCACCCTTGGGACCTGGGTCCAGGCCACCCAGCTTCTGACTGGGATCCTGACATCAGTGGTGCAGGCGCCCAGGGTCCATCCAGCTCCCACATTTATGCTATGGGTACACCCGGCATCTCTCCAAGGTCTCCCTCTTCCCGGACCTGGCCCTACACTGGGAGATACCCCATGTCCCCCGAACGCCCAGAACGCTAGGAACGCCTACACCTTCTCCCCAGGACCGGCTCAGCCTCTTGCATGGGAGTGCCGGGCACACCTGTACCTGCTCAAGCCTGTGCCCGCTCACACCCATGCCCACTATGCCGCTGTGGCTCCTTGGTGCACCCAGAGTGTTGCCAGAGCAGGCTGCTCCATGTGCCTCCAGGCACCATTGAGCCCCCCAACCCCACCGAGGTGCAGGGCACTCTTGGCTCTGCCCCGATTCCTAGACATGCTCCCCCAATAGGCAGCAGTACAGAGGGCACTGGGCTTAGAACCCGGACCTGCCTCTGCCACCTCGGCCTCAGTCTTTCCCCTTTCCTTGGCTTCCTCCTGGCTTCTTCCCCTCCCCGCTCTGAGTGTGATTGGGGTGGGACAGAGCGATGACCCTCGGGGCCCCCGACTGACGGGACATCCTGGGAAGGTGGCACCCTGGGTTGGCTGTCACCTCCACTGACCCTGACTTGCACCCCTCCTGGGGGCCCCCAGAGCTGCTTTCTAAGAGACAAGTCCATCCCGGCCATTGTCCAGGCACCACATTGTCTTACACTTGGCAGAAAGAGCCTGTCGGCGGGGCCAGGGGCCATGCATGCTGGGACAAGGAGCCTAGACTTGTCCCGGAGGCCTGAGGCAGGGACGGATTGCAGCCAGGGATTGTGTCCAGGCAGACACTTGGAGCACACGTCCGACTTGGCGCCTTCGGCCCCTCCCGCACTCCTCGCCTGCCCGCCCGCCGCAGCCTGCCGGTCGCCCGCGCGTCCCCTCTCGGCTTAGTCACACAGTTGACCCAGGGTGCAGCCTGGGGTCTCCAGCCAGTCACCCCAAGCATACCGATTCCGTCCACGGCCACAGCAGGGCTGACACCGGAGCCACCCTCACAGCCCATACAGTGCCGACCACGATAGACAAGGTCACTGCTTTGGCCCAAATGTTCCAGGGTTTGTGTGCCAGAAACTGAATCCCCACAGTGACAGTGTTGGGAGGGGACTGTCAGGGGCAGGAAGTGACGAGCCAGCCCTGCTCCGCCCTGGAAGAAGGGAAGCCCAGGCTCTGGCCCCCAGCCCCATTCCTGACCTGTGAGAAATGAATCCTGTTCCTATAAACCCGGCGGCCAGGTCCTGTGCTGCGGCCACACAAGACAGGGACCTGTGGAGCCCAGATCACAGTCTCGATCGATCCAGCAGGCGTGGACACCACCACCCACGCCTGCGCCCCAGAGAGCGGCTTCCAGGCCGGGCCCAGGCTGCGCAGGGCACGGTGTGACAGTGGGTGGGTCAGGCTCCTTGGAGGCCCAGATGGACATGGGGTGCAGAGGGCAGCTGGGGCAGGAGGCCTCTCGGAAAGGCCGAGGGTCTCCCTATCTGGGAACAGCCGTGACCTTTGGCCCTGCTATGCTCTTGCTGGAACCTGACCCAAGGACAGTCCCCTCCCTCAGAGAGCCTGTTCTGCCACCACCACCAGGACAAAGGTCCCTGGGGCAGGCAGGAGGCTGCTGGGGGCATCCGGGGATGAGGGCTAAGGCTGCCGCAGCAAGGGGAGCTAGAGTGCAGTGGCACCATCTGACCCCTGACCCCAGTAGGGCTCTAGTGTGAGACCCTGAGGTTGGGGAGAGTGGGGGCGAGCAGAGGTATCCATGGCAACGGAGTGGGGCCTCCACTGACCCTGACTTGCACCCCTCCTGCTCCCACAGGTAAGGAGCAGGTAGGCTACAGCATAAAGGGCTCAGTGCGGGGGACAGCAGGACAGAGAAGCCAGGGTCCCACACCCAGAGCCTGGTGTTCCCAGCTGAGGGGAAGGACATGGCCACCAGAGGCACCCGTCCGTCACCCCAGCCGGGGAGGGAGGCCTTGCACACCCGGGACGGGGCAGCGGACACTGGGCCCCTCGACCTGAGGCGTGGGTGCCCTAGGGCCACAGGCAGCGGGGCGGGGCTTCCCGGAGGAGGCGGGGTCTCCTGTCCCCCTGGCCGCACCACGCTGAGCCTCGGTCCCGCGGCGAAGGGGTTGGCCTGGCGCGGTCCCCCGGAAGTGGCACGGCCCATCCCGGGCGCGGCGGGGCGGAGTCGCTCCGAAATTGCGTGACTAAGCCGAGAGGGGACGCGCGGGCGACCGGCAGGCTGCGGCGGGCAGGCGAGGAGTGCGGGAGGGGCCGAAGGCGCCAAGTCGGAAGCGAAACTGAGGTCAGGGGCCCGGTGGTCCAGGTCGCCCCGCCGGACGAGTCCTCCCAGTCCCTCCCCCGCGCGGCCTGGGGACACCGAGGTCGCCCGGACCCGCCTGCGCGGGCGACACCGCCCCCTGGCGTCCGGGAGCGGCAGGCGCCGGCAGAGGGCGCTGTGCCTGTTCCGGAGCGTCCACGCTGCTGCCAGAGGCAACGGGCCTCACCGCAAGGCCGGTGCCTCAGTTTCCCGGGCAGGGGCCCGGCTGACCCCACCCGCAGCGCCTCCTGGCCCGGCCCAGATGGAGACCCTGAGACCCAGGGGAGACCCCCACACTGCTTCACCGGTGTCACACACCCCACCCCACCCCTGGACACGCACACAAGGTCTCCAGGGAGCCCGTGTTTGTCGATGAGGGACCTTGGTTCTGGGTTCTGTGTGTCTTCCCTGAGGGTCCCGTGCAGAGGGCAGGGGCTTCCCTGGGAGGGAGCAGGAAAGGGTCCCTTGCCCAAGGAGGGTTGACTGGGTGACCTGCCCACCCTTTGGGAGGGTTGGACTGGGTCCAGTGAGGTGGTGACCCATGCTTGTAATCCCAGAACTCAGGAGGCTGAGGCAGGAGGATCACAAATTCTAGTCCAGCCTGAACAAGATAGCAGGACTCTATCAAAATTAAAAGATTGCTGGATAGATAGTGCTGCCCTGGAATGGGGAGGATTTGGGGGCTGTGGGCTAAAGGCTGTTATGCCAGTGACCTCTGAGAGACAAATGAGATGCCCACAGGTGTATCGGGTACCTGCTGCTGTGTAACAAGCACCCCGTGTGCTGGCTCAGGACAGTCGAGTTTCCCCATGTCTCTTTGCACCTGGAGGGACCGGGTAGCCCTCTGTCTCCTGGGTGCTGGCCAGGGTCACTCATGCAGCTGGATTATCTGCAGGCTTGGGGGGTGAAACATACCAGGCAGCTTCACCCGCATGGTGCCCAGATGTTGGAGCAGGGCCCAAACCCCAGGGTCTTTGGTTCCCTTCACCGTCCTCCCACCAGGCTGATCTGGGGCCCTCACCTGGCAGCCGGGCTCATCAGGCCTCTGCTCCAGTCTGACACCTGCACCTGATTACCAGAAAGGTGGCCTGGCCATTCGTCCACACAGGTCGGGTCAGCACGAGGCCTTGGGGGCGGAAGGCTGGGAAGGGCTTCACCGCTGGTTACTGGAGGGGACAGAGGCCACCAACCGCACCACCTTCTCAAGAGGCTGGATCAGCCAAGCAGGGCCTGGACAGCAAGCATGGGCTTTCTCCAAGGACGGCAGAACACTGAGGGACACTGCGCCCCAGGCTGACAAGCACCCTGCTCTAGACGTGTAGGGGTTGTGCTGCAGGCACCCTAGCACCGTGGGTGAGCGGCACACACAGGCCTGCCCTCAGGGCTGGGATATGACCTGGAAATTTTCAAAGCACTGCTGTGGTCAGGTGCATAAGGACAGGCGTGTCCCCAGCACTAGGGAGGCTGAGGCAGGAGGATGCTGAGTTCAAGGCCAATCTGGGGAGCATAGTAATAAGGCCAGTCTGGACTTAGACCCTGTCTCGAAAATAAAAACAAAAAGGCATTACTGGAAGCAGACAGAGTGAAATAAGGGTGTCCTGAGGGGGAGATGGAGCGGGGGAAGCAGAGCAGGCAGGGAAAAGGTGCATTCATGAAGGCGCTTGGGAAAATGTGTGTGATCTCAGGACACAGAGGACACGGGCACAGCAGCAAGATCATTGTCCCAAGGAAAACAACTGAGCAATGAGAGTTTTCAAGAGATACCACTGGGGCCGGGGATTTAGCACAGCCACATAAGCACCTGCCTGGCAAGCATAAGGTCATGAGTTCGATCCCTGGTACCAAAAAAAAAAGGATATGACTGATAAAATGAAAAGAAAGCCACAGATGCGGCACATCTCGGCCTCTGTTCAGGAGCCGGCAAGGCTTCGTCAAGCCTAGGAGACCCTCCCCCAAAAATGTAAGTCTGGGGATTTAGCTCAGTGGCTTAAGCTCCTGCCTGGCAAGCGTGAGGTCATGAGTTCAATCTCTGGTACAAAAAAAAAAAAAAAGGCTAGGAGACCCACGTGCCTTCGCTAAGGAGGCAAAGGACCGAGCAGCTACCTCACCCAGGGCGCCAGCGCGTGCAGAAGCGCCCTGCGTCGGTCACTGGTTCCTAAGGACACCGGTGAAGGCCCCACGAGGTGCGAACACTGAAATGACAGGCGCAGCCCAGCTGCAGATGAGGGGACAAAGCACCTGGAACGCTCCTTGGTTGGCCACAGGAGATTCAGAATAAAGGACTTCAGGACACAGCTTTGTTTTTTGGCTTTTTGAGACAGGGTTTCACTCTGCAGTTCATGCTGGCCTCAAACTCACTTTGTACCCCAGGCTGGCCTTGAATTTGCAGCAGTCCTTCCTGCCTCAGCCTCCCAAGTGCTGGGATTACAAATGTGCACCACCACCATGCTCAGCCAGGTCACTTTGACAGGGTTTTTTTGTACTGTGTGTTTTTTTTTTTTTTTAAGTAAATTCTTGCTATGTAGCTCAGGTTGTTTTGAACTCACGATCCTCCTGCTTCAGCCTCCTGAATGCTGGGATTATGGGTGTGTGCCCATAATCACCCAGTTTGATTTGTCAATTTCTTTCTCTCCCCCTCCTCTTCCCCTTCCTCCTCTTTTTCTCCTCCCCCTTTGGGTACTAGGAATTGAACTCACAACCTCATGCTTGCCAGGCAGGCGCTATGCCGCTGAGCTATATCCTCAGCACCCCCTCCTTTTTTTTTGGTTTTTGAGACAGGATCTCACTGTGTGGTCCAGGCTGGCCTTGAACTCACAGTGATCCTCCTGCCTCAGCCTCCCAAGTGCTAGAATTATAGGTGTGAACCCCAGTGTGGTTCAACAGTTTCTTGCTTTCTTTTTTTTTTCTTTTGACAGTTCTTAAATTTACATTGGACCCAGAAGTTGTCCTTGGAGGTGTTATTGGCGAGAAATGGAAACACATCTTCTACACAAACACTTGTGTGTGAACGTTAAGGGCAGCGGTGTTCACGGCGGCCCCAACATGGAAGTTAGTGACTCCATGAGTAGTGGGCGAGGTGTGGTTTTGCACACGCAGGGAGACACAGACCCAAAATGTTATGCTAACTCAAAGATGGCACCTTACAGAGCTGTGTTTATGGGACATACACAGAAAAGGTGAATCTGTAGGTACAGAAAGCAGATCAGGCTGGGCGGGGTGGCGTACACCTGTATTCAACACTCAGGAGGCTGAGGCAGGAGGATCGCTGAGTTCAAGATCAGCCTGACTTACATTGTGAGACTGTCTCAAAAAAGCAAAACACAACAACAAAAAGGATCGGTGCAGGAAAGACTGCAAACCCTAACCCTAACCCTAGCCCAAGAATGATACAGAGTACTGTACCCCTGAACTGCACCGTTGGTTTCATGACCCTGGAAGTGCATGAGGAATGACTGGGTGAGTCCTCACAGACTGACTGAAGAGTGGTGCACACCTATGATCGCAGCACTTGGAGGCCAAAGCAGGAGGGTCTCCATGAGTTCAAGGCCAGCCTGAGCCACATATTGAGAGTCCTCCCGTCCGCAGTGCACCCCAGACTGGGGGTTCAGCTGACTCCACTAACAAACACCTGGCCCAGGGGATGTGAGCCCAGGTGCAGGGCTGAGGGGGGTGAGCAGGGCAATTTGGGGCCCCTGCAGTTGGGGGGGACCAGGGGGACCGGGAAACAGGTGTCACAACCCAGGGCTGTGCAACTGGCAGAGGAGACACCCAGGCTCCAAACAAGGCCAGGCAGACAGCAGCTGAGGGCTCTGCGAGGGACTGCTGAGTCCCCTGTCTACCCCAGGCCCCTAGTGCCCCAGCATCAAGTCCCAGGTGTCTCGTTAGTTAGAAGGGCGCCTAAGCCCAGCACTTGGGAGGCAGAGGCTGAGGCAGGCGGATCAGCACAAATTGTAGGCCAGTCTGGGAGTTCAAGGCTGCACACTTCTAGTCTTTTCTGTTTTCTGAGACGGGTCCCACTGTGCAGTTCAGGCAGCCTTGAACTCCCTTTGGAGCCCGGGCCGGCCTAGAACTCACAGCAGTCCTCCAGCCTCAGGCTCTAAATGCTGGGATTATAAGCGTGTACCACGGAGCCCAACTTCAAGCTTCAAGGCCACCCCTGAAGGCACGGGGACCGCCTCTGCCCCCCACCTCTGTCCAGCCCCTCCCCCCCCCCCCCCCGCCGCCGCCGCAGTGGGAGGAGGAGCCCCGACAAGCCTCTGAAAGGGCCTGGCAGGGGCTTGGGCATCCCCAGGGAGGGCCTAGGAAAACCTGAGTCCCTGGCACCTGCGTCCCAGGTGGTGGCCCGGCCTCCCTCCCTGCCCAGGCGGGCCCTGCAGGAAAGGCCGCGGGGCTCCCGGCACTGTCTCTGTGCCGCCTGGACATCCGGTGGGGGCTCCAGCGGGCGGTGCGGGAGGAGGCTGTGGGGTGCTGTGGGGCCAGAGCCCCATGCTCACGGCAAGAAGCACGGCAGGGCCGGCACCCCCAGCCTCCGGGGGAAACTGAGGCGCAGCCCCTGGGCCTGTGGGGTTCCAGCCACACGATGGAGGCTGTGCTCCAGGGTGGGCACGGGAGGGCGACCCAGTGGGGTCCGGAAGCCTGCGGCTCTCCTCTGGGGGACCCCAATACTCCCCAGGCCCTGGAGCGCTCGCCAGGACTCCTCACACGGTGCCGCCCCGGTCCAAGCCTCAGGGGCTGGGGCCCACTGAGCCTGCACCGGGACCAGACCGGACCAGGCCGGACCGGAGAGGCGCCAGAGCCCCCAGCACGTTTGTCCCCTACTGGCCAGTGCCCACGGTGGAGCCTGAGCTTCACCAAGTGGATCCCACGTGCACGCGCCTGGGACCTGCTAGGTGCGGGCCAGAGCCTGGGCCGGGGTAAACGCCGCGTGCAGAGGGACACACGCTGGACGTGTGCAGCCGCCTTCACCTCTCCCTCCCCTCCCCTATGGGGCGGGGTCACTCTGGGCCCTGAGGCTCCTGTCACCAAGGCCACCCTCAGCAGGGGCCACTGGAGCAGCCAGCGCCCCCTGCAGCCAGTCCCAGCCGGTGTCACCGCTGTGCAGGAGGGGAGCCCTCTCCAGCTGGTGTCCCCGCCACAGGGTCCCTAGAGGCCCCTGGACAGATGGAGGGAGGGAGGACAGAGCCAGGCCCAGCCGCGTGGTCTGCCCCCCCCCGCCCCGTCGGGGCTGCACACACGCGGAGGGCTGAATGGCCCAACCCGGGCCCTTTCTCTATAGGGAAGGCTGAGAAGGACCTGGGAATGCGGCGCGCGGTGCAGCGCCTGCCTGGCAAGCACAGGGTCCTGAGTTCGATTCCCAGTACAAAGAACATAATGAGGATTTTGCTGGCTGCAGTGGTACACCTCCATCTGGAGCCCCAGCTCCCGAGGCGGCCCAGGCAGGAGGCTTGAAAATGCAAGGCCAGCTCGGGCAACTTAGTGAGGCCCATCGGAGAAGGGGGGGTGGGGTGGTAGAGGAACTCGCCTCGCATGTGCAGGTCTGAGATTCAATCCCCACGCAGCAAAAGGAAAGGGAAAATTTTATTCTGTGACGCCTTGGTATAGAAGCAAACACATTAATGTTACACATTAAGAAGTTTCTTAATGTAAAATCCAGTTTTCTTCTGATTTTAGATGAAAGCAAACATTCAGTGGCCCCTAAGAGGCCTGCGGGCCCTGCACAGTAGCCACAGTGGTGGTGGATGCCTGGACCTGGACGTCCCTGGGGCCTCGAACCCTTCCTGGGCTCAGCCCGGGGTGGATTCCAGCTGGTTTCTGGCTTTGTGTGTTCGTGGGGCTGAGCTCCAACCCAGGGCCAGGGCCTCACACATGCCGGGCAAGTGCTGTGCCCTGAGCGCCCTGCCTGGCTGCAGGCCCTCGGGCTGGAGGGCTGAGGCCCGGCAGAGGTGTGGGAGAGGTTTCTCTCTGGGGCCGCCCTCCGCCCTGCTGGACCCAGCGCCCCAGACCCGCCCAGGGTGGTGCCGGATGTGGCCTCGCAGGCCCAGGCCTCGCCAGGGGTCCTGCCCTGAGGGGTGCCCGGCCGGCCAGCCT
>PVJX010001715.1:108908-151510 GCA_004027295.1 Dolichotis patagonum
CCTCCCCTCCCTCCACTCTTCCCTTCCTCCCTTCCTCCCTTCTTCCCTTCCCTCCTCCCTCCTCCCTCCTTTCTTCCCTCTCCTCCCTCTTCCTTCTCCTCCCCCTCCTCCCTCCCCTCCTCCCTTGCTTCCTTCCCCCTTCCTTCCCTCTCCCCTCTCTCTCCTGTCCTTTCTTTATGCTAGGAAGGGAACCCAGGGCCTCTGGAGTGCTGGGTGAGTGCTGACCACTGCCCTGGTGACTGGGCCTTAGTCTTCCTGAGCTCCCAGGCTGGCCTTGGACCTGTGGTCCTCCACCCCTGCCTCCAGAGTCCATGGGATTAACAGGGCCCAGAGCTGCTGAGGTACAGATGAGGGGTACACCTATGGGGTGCCGGGAGTCCCACCGGCTCCAGGAACGCAGGAGTCACTTTCTTCTGGGCCAACCTGGTGCTCTCAGCTGTCCAGCTGGGCCTCTCCAGTGGTACCCAGCGCCACCTCCCTGTCCGCATCGCATCTGACCAGCCAGCCACCACAGTCCTGGCCTCAGTTTCTCCGCCTGCACCACAGACCCCAGTGGGGTCCCCAGTCCTGCGGCACCACTGTCCTGTGGGGCTGGCAGTGCCTGTCCGAGGCTTCTAGGGACCAGCACCTCACAGGACAGTGGCCCAGGAGTGTGGCCCCTGGGAGGCCACCAGGCACTATCACTGCCGTCCCAGGAGATCAGGTGACACCCGTACCTGGATCGACGTCACAGATCCCCGGCCTTGGGGTGCAGTCAGTGGGCGTGGGAAGGAGACCAGCAGGGACTTGGAGCCGCCTAACTGCAGCCTGGCACCCTCGGCTCCCCGGCAGCCTGCACTCCTCCCCTCAGGAACGGCTGCTGCAGCCTCTTGGCCCTGAGGGGGGTGGCCCCTCACAGAGAGGGTCCCCTCCCCAGGAGGTGAGCCCTGACCGCATGCTGCGAGGCCCGGGTCTTCAGACCTCGCCCCAGCCCTGGGCACTTCTTTTTTTTTTTTTTTTTTGGTACTGGGTATTGAACTCATGACTGCCTGCTTGAAAAGCAGGCGCTTAAGCCACTGAGCTAAATCCCCAGCCCGTTTTTACAATTTTTTTTTTTTTTTTTTTTTTTTTTTGGTACGGGGGATTGAACTCACGACCTCACGCTTGCCAGGCAGGCACTTAAGCCACTGAGCTAAATCCCCAGCCACCCTGGGCACTTCTACTTAGGAGGCAGCGTCTGGCTAAACTGCCCGCTGGAGCGGGCCTTTCATTCCTCCCGCCTCAGCCTCCCAGACCGCTGGGGTCACATAGAGCAGTGTCGACCCAGAACCCAGTGTGACTCTTCCTGTGCCTTTTCCTACACACAGGACCCAGGTCCCACGTCACTGAGCACCTGTTTGCCGGCCAGGTGGGTCGCTGCTGGGTGCCAGGGCCGTGAGGGAGGGCGCATGGCTGTCTGCTGTTTCCCTGCCTCCCCACTCTCGCTGGACTGCCCTGGGGCTCAGAGCGAGGGCTGTCCCTGGCCTCGGTTTCCTGTACACAGACACTGGGCCTGAATGTCCTGGGGCCGGACTGCTGTCCCCACTGTCCCAGGCCACCCAAGGGATCCAGCACCCTCGTGAGCACTGCGGTGTCCAGGGGACCCCAGGCCCATTCTCCCAGCCCAGGCCCGCCCAGCAGACCCCTGTGGGTCCAGAGAAGGAGGCAGGCCCAAGGGCAGGGGTGCGGGGGGTGGGGACAGGGAAGCTCAGGGCATGGCCATCTCGCCCCAAGGTAGGGAAGCAGCCGGCCTGGAGTCACAGCACCTGGCCCGCACTGGCCTTGGCCACACCCAGCGTCTTCAGGCTGCGTGGACAAGGTTTTCCATACTGAGCCCTCACAAGTGGCTGGATGGCTCTGTGAGCTCCTTCCGACACCCCACAGATGCTGTCCAAGAAGCTGGGGCCTGTCTGTGTCGTCCTGTGGGGCAGGGAAGGCATCCTGACTGCAGTGGGGGAGGGTGGGCGAGGTGGGGCTGCAAGGGCGTTGGAGCGCCCAGAACAGAGGAAGGCGCAGCCTGGGGCTGTGCAGGGTGGGGGTCGGGGGGCTGCCATGCCATGGCCCCAGGGCTGGGGCTCCCAGACCTGGGGTGGGGAGCAGAGACCCCCACAGAGGCCTTGGAACCACTCAAGCAGGGACCCTGCTGGCTGCTGAGGAGCAGAGCAGGCTTCGGGGCAGCTGCTGTACCCCAGCAGCTCCTCTCCCCCAGCAGCTTCCCAAGGCCCTGCCAGCCTGGAAAGTAAAGTTTGGGGCCAGGCTGCATGCCTATAGCCCCACCACTTGGGAGGCTGAGGCAGGAGGATCTGTGTGAGTCTGAGGCCAGCCCGGAGGGCTGCTCCAGGGGAAGGAGCCCGGCAGGAGTCAGCAGGGAGGGAAGGCAGATGAGGCCAGATGGAGGCAGGACAAACAGAAGAGCCTCGTGTCCCCGCACTGCTGTGGAGGTGGCTGCCTGTCTGGTCCGTGTGCCAGGGCCGCCAGGGCCCCTAGCTCTGGGGCTTGGTGGTCAGGCAGGGATGGGCCAGGGTAGAGCAGCACATCAAACCCCAGACCTGCGGACAGGAGAGGCCGCCTGCACTCGGGTTGTCTCTGCTTCCTCTGGAAGTGTCAGGAAAACACAGCAGGAAGTAAGGGAGTGGATGGAGGAGGTGGCGACTTCCGAGGAGGTCAGGGTTTGGCAGGTAGGGGATGGGGCCACTGTAGCTCCCTCCCTGCTGGGTCCTGGTCCTGGGCACCGGCTGGCTGCAGGAGGATGTGTGGACAGCCCAAGGTGGCCCTTGGTGGCCCAGCCTCTTCTGGGAGCAGATGGGCTGGTGCATCGCTCATAGCCAGCAGCATGGGCCGTGACCTGGGGCTCCACGGTGGCATCACCAACACTGACTGAGGACCGGTAGGGGAGGGGCCCAGCTGACAGCCAGCAAGACCAGGCCCTCGGTGCATGGCCCCTAGGAAACCAGTTCTGCCACAAAGGAAGGAGCTGGGCAGCAGGGTCCCAGCCCAGGCCCAGATGAGAACCAGATGGGTGAATTCACAGCCTGGGGATGCCCACATCAAGGGGCTGAATGTGGCTGTCTCCAGCTGTGGGGCCTGGGGTCATCTGCTATGAGGCCTCCCAGGCTGCAGCCAGGCCCTGCCGTCCACTGCCATTTCGACAGCAGCCGGTCCCACCCCCACCCCCAGGGGAGGAGATGCTGAATCTCCAGGGGCCAGGGCCCGCCTCGAGCAGGGGGGCAGAAGCCAGCTGTGATAAGGCACTGGGGCCACAGCAGCCCCGAGGGCCTTCCGGGTTGCTGGGGCAGGCATCCGGGAACCTCAGTGGGAGCCCCAGGCCAGGGTGGGGGGAAGGGGCTGTGCAGGGGCCTAACAACACCACCATGAGGACCCAGGGCCCCTGGGCCTCGAGTGATGGCCACCATGGAGAGTGACAAGCTGCTCTCGCAGTGAAAACTCGAGTCATTTCATGACCCCCCACCACGATCTTCTGGCTTCCTTCCGTGTCCCACACAGAGGCTGCTTCTGGCTCCCCAAGTGCAGAGGACACAGCGGGCAGGCCACCTGCTGCCACCACTGAGTGTCACTGAGAAGGAGCCAGGCCAGCCCGGGGCCCAGGCTGTGCCCTCCTGCAGCACAGCCAGGCAGAGCCAGGGACTCAGCCCGCACCCACAGCAAGGCCTGGGACCCTGTCCTCGGCGACCCGGAGCCAGCCTGTCACCAGAGCTCCCATGGTCCTCGCCTGCCGGGGGCTGGGGCTGGGAGCAGGAAGGGCTCGGCTGGGAAGGATGCGGAAGCAGAGGGCGAGGGAGCTGGATGGGAAGAGGAGCCCTGGGATGGGCACTGATTCCAAGGGGACGAGGCAGCCGCAGTGGCTGGAGTGCAAAAGATTGGAATCAAAATTCAGCTGGGTGTGGAGCCACATTCCTGTAATCCCAGCACTCGGGAGGCTGAGGCAGGAGGATCACTGTGCGTTTGAGGCCAGACTGGGCTACATATCAAGATCCTGTTTCAAAAATCAAAATCAAAATAAAGGGCAAGAGACAACTAGGAGACCCAAAGGACAAGGAAATGGGAACCAAGAAAGGAAGAAACAAGTCACTGAGATTTTGCCTCATCCCAGAAAGAAATCAAATAGTACCAGATGCTGGGGGAGGTGCAGGGGGAAAAGGCGGGAGACTGTCACAGCCCCGTGGAGGCCACATGAGTGTGGAGATTCCTCAAAGCACTGACCCGGAAATCCCCTTTGGCCCAGCTCTTCCCATCTGGGCATCTTCCTGAGAGTTAAAGACACTTCAGCGGTGCACGCAGAGCCACATGCACAGCAGCACCGCTCATCATAGCTAAATCTTGGAAGCAGCCTATGTGTCCTCGGCAGGCGAGCAGACAACCGAAACGTAGTGTTCACACACAATGGAGTACTACTCTGTCATAAAGAAGAGTACGGTTGTGTCACTTACAGGAAAATGGATGCACCTTGAAAGTATAATGTTAAGTGAAATAAATCAGACAGCCAAGCTTAAGTATGGCATGATTTCCTGTACATGGGAAACCTGAAGTATAAACAAGAACAAAATAAAAGACATAATAGGGTTAGGTATAGTGGTACATGCCTGTAATCCCAGTACTCTAGGAGGCTGAGGCAGGAGGATCACTGTGAGCTTGAGGCCAGACTGGGCTACACAGTGAGGCCAAGGCCAGCCTGAACTACATAATGAGAGCCTGTGTCAAAAAAAAAAAAAAAAAATATATATATATATATAATAGGAAAGTGATCTTTTTTTCAAATAAGGGGGCCAAGAGATGGAAGCAGGGGAAGAGAAGGGAATGAAAAAAGAATTAAAATGTGTTACGGGGGCCAGGGTATAGCTCAGTGGTCCAAGCACGTGTCTGGCAAACACAGGGTCCTGAGTTCAATTCCTGGTACCAAAAAATAAAATCAAATAAAATTGTGTTACAGACGTGTGCCAGCTCCCCTTGAATGGTCCTTGTGTACTTCAAACATGTTAGTGGAAGTTAAAATTGAGAAGAAAAAGCAAATCAAGAATAAGTGTGAGCCCAGAAATACATCGCACTCCAGAATCCCTGGAGGAGCGAACTGAAGCACGCAAGTCAGGGTACAGGGTCCGGCTATGCCTGCACAGCTTCCCAGAGCTTCTTGGGGGGCCACAGGTAAGCAAACCGCCTAGCACCCCCAGAGAGGAAAGGCAGCTCTGTCGTAAAAGCTGAGGTCAGGAAGCCTGTGGCTCAGGGAGAGTGGTGCTGAGAGCTGGGGAGCAGTGGGGAAATGATCTCCAGCTTGGAATTCTATACTGGTCCATCCTCTAGCATCAGGGGGACAGAGGCCTTTCTAGACTGGAAAGGGTTAAACAATTCAGTGTCTTGTGCACCTTTTCTCAGAAAGCTACTGAAGGGTGCACTGCAGCAAAATGAGGGAGGAAACCAAGAGAAAGAACGACAGGAGGAGGTAGAGGCAGGAGGATCACTGTGAGTTTGAGGCCAGCCTGAGCTACACGGGAAGATCCTGACTTAAAAAAAAACAATGATACGAGATCCAGGAAACGGAGCTGGCCCAAGAGAGAGGCAAGGACACCTAGGTCAGTGGTAGCTGTGCTGTAGGCTCAGAATGCAACCAGGAGGAAGCAAGTGTTGGGGAGCAAGACTGGCTGAGGGGTGATGGCAGAGGGAAGGAAATGGTGCAGCAAGAGTGTGGGGACCCTGGGAGCACTAAGCAATGGGCACAGAGACCAGGTTACCAGCCAGCTGTGTAACAGACAGCCCGTGTTTGTCTTACAGTCCCTGTTCCAGAAGTTTGGGCGTGGCCTGGCTGGACCTGTGGCTGATGGTCGCAGGAAGCTGCCGGGACCTCAGTCCAAGCTGAGACCGATGTCACTCGGGAAGGGGCTGCTGCTGAGTTCACTAAGGTCGTTGCCAGAATCCAGCTCCTTTCCTTCAGGTGACAAGGGCTTTGCTTTCCTGCCCACCACAGGCTGCTGGTGGCTCCTACAGGTGACGGGAGAAGCACTCCGCTATGTATTCCAGGCTGACCTTCAACTCACTCGCTGCAATCCTCCTGCCTCAGCTTCCCAGGGACCGAGGTGTGCACCACTGTGCCTGGCTATGGCAGCTTCTTCCAGGCTGGTAAGGAAGGAGGCTCAGGCAAGGTGGGTGCTGCAGCCTCACGTCCATGGTCACAGGCAGCCCACCGGCTCGAATTCTTTTTCTTTGCCAAGTGGGTGCTGTGCCGCTGAGCTATAACCCCAGTCCCACTGTGTCATATTCTGTTGGTGACAGTGAGTCACCAGCCAGTCTCACACGAAAGGGACCACAAAGAGAGTACACTCCAGCAGGCAGGGTGTGCGGGAGCCGTTTTCTAAGCAGCCCGGCGTGCTGACACAGTGTGTGAGGCGGTGAGGAAACAGGATCACAGGATCATGACCAGGGCCATTTTCTTTACTTTTCTCTGTGCACACGTGTTTCGTTGCAGAGATTGGATCCAGAGCCCTCACACTGAGCTACGTCCCCAGCCCTCTTTTAGACTGTTTGTGAGCTTGCCGCGCAGTCCTGGCTGGCTTTGGACTCGCTGAGTAGCCCAAGCCGACCTCACACTCACAGTGATCCTCCTGCCTCAGCCTCCGGAGTGGTGCGGGGATTATGGGCCTGCTTCACCACACCTTGGCTAAATTCATTTTCTGTAGGAGAGAGCTGGCAGGTGGCAGTTAGAATCGGCGACAAGAAGCCCAAGAGTCCGGGGGACTGTCTCCAGGGAGGCAGTGCAGGGAGCAGTCACTCACCTTTGCATTGTTTGGATAAAAACACACACTGATTAACAGCAAGCAGGATGGGAGAGGAGCGGGGTCCCGAGGTGACAGTGTGTCCCCAGCGAGCAGAGCCATGTGGTCCCTGGGGACAGGGCTCCTGCACAGGACGCCCCACAGTGGGACCGGTAACCAGAGCTCACACCGGGGACAGGGTGACTCAACCCGCGGCTCCTGGGACTGCAGGGTTTGGAGGGTAAGGTGAGGACATCTTTCCTTACTGGCTGTGGGCTTGTTTTTAACTCTGCAGATGCTGCGTCATTTTAAGGCTCTGAGGAACACATGCCCGGGTGGCCCAGACCTGGAGGAGAGCCCCCATACTCCTGCCAATGATTCCTCCCAGGCAGCACCAACCCGGAGTGACCCAGTTGCCACCTAATACCTGCCGTGCCTGCAGCCTGCCAGGCCCAGCCCCTCCTCTGCCCACGTCCCACCTGCTATCCTGTTGGTGTGATTTTGGTGGGGCACCTGGACCCGCACTGTCCCAGCTCCGAGAAGGGCGGATCTTGAGGGAGGGGTGGGGGGGCATCACCGGCCATGAGTACAGTGACCCCAGATTCAAGGAACAGGTCGCAGAGGGGCTCTGGCCTGCCTGCTGTCTGGGCCTCAGTTTCCCCTGGGTCACACAGCTCCTTGGTGCCGCTGGGCCTGACTGCGCTCTCCTTTCCTCTTCCTTCTCCTTCAGCCAAGGTGAATCAGTGCTGGAGTCCTGGCCAGGGCTGCAGCCAGCATTGCTGTTTCCAGGGCGATCCCCGCCCCAGGGCCAGTGGGGGATTCAGACCTGGTCGGCCGGGAGCAGAGACAGCAGGCACCATGGGGGCCCGGGGAGCCCGGGGTGGCCGGGCTGCGGCAGGGAGGCGCTCAGGCCTTCTCTGGCCCCCGGAGCTGGCTGGGTCCATGTTGGGCAGAAGAGGCCCCAGGGGTGAGGCCGGGTGCCAGGTGGCTGGGGTGTCCTGTGGGAGGGGACCAGAGAGGGCACAGCAGGGTGTGGTACCTCTGTGTTTGTGGGCACAGTGCCCATCTCAAGGCTGGCTCCTCTCCACAGAGCGGCGTCTCCAGGGGCACAGGGCCCTGGTCTCCATGTTTTAGCTCCTGCCCTGGGCTCCTCTCCCATGACAAGCTGTTTCCGGGTCATCTGTGCTCAAGACATGCAGACGTCTCCATCACTGAATATTCCGCATTTCCTTTAACCGTTCCTCACATGCTGGGCATGACCCGTGATAAGGAAAGGTGAATAACATTTGTTCAAACGTTTGTATACAAGCTTCTGTGTGCTTCTAGCCAGCTGTGGTGCCACACACCGGAAACTGAAGTTCCCAGGAGGCTGAGGTAGGAGGATGGCCGGGAATTTGAGGCCAGCCTGGGCTCACAGTGAATTCCGGAGCAGCCTGGCCTGCACAGCGAGGCCGTACATAATGCGGAGACTCTTCACACGCCTGTGACACCTGGGCATCCTTGGTGAGGCCCCTGGTGAGGTATTTTGCCTGTTTTTTGTTTTGTTTTGCAGAAGTGGGGACTGAATCCAGGAATTACAGCATTCATGAATGCTAGGCAAGCACTTTGGTACTGAGCTGTATCCCTAGCCCTTTTAAAATAGCCACCTATTGATAAGAGTACGGGGGATTGAACCCAAGACCTTGCACTGTGCTGCAGTCCCAGCCTTTGTTTGATTTTGAGATATGACCTTACGGGCTAGGGATTTAGCTCAGTGGCTTAAGCGCCTGCCTGGCAAGCGCGCGGTCATGAGTTCAATCCCCGGTACAAAAAAAAAACCAAAAAAACAAAACAAAAGAGATATGACCTTACTAATCCTAACCCTCAAATTCACAGTCCTCCTGCCTCAGCCTCCTAAGTAGCTTCTCCATTTAAAAAACTGAGTAGTTGTCTTTTTTCTTTTCTTTTAAAGAAAAAAGAACTTTTTTTTGTGACAGAGTCTCACCATGCAGCTCAGGCTGGCCTTGAACTCACTATGTAGCTTCAGCCTCCCAAGCGCCGGGATTACAGGTGTCCTGTATGTGTGGAACATCACACTGGTTATGGGCCGGGGAGATTTCTCAGTCTGCTTGGAAAGCACAAGGTGGCACAAAAAGGTCACATTTGTTGACAGGTATGGGAACAGACGCTGTAGTCTCTGTACTTGGGAGGCTGAGGCAGAAGGATCACTACGAGTTTGAGGCCAGCCTGGGCTACATAGTGAGACTCCATCTCAAAACAAGAAAAGCAAAGCAAAGCAAAGCAAAGCAAAGCAAAGCAAAGCAAAGCAAAGCAAAGCAAAGCAAAGCAAAGCAAAGCAAAGCAAAGCAATGAAGTCGTGTTGGCTTGTGTTGACTCCTCTATTCCCTTTCGTGTTTTAGATCTCGTATTTCTATGCACTGGTGCCCCAAGCACATATCGAAGTCTTCAGCCGTGGCTGAAGGAGGGTTTGTTTCTCCCTTGTCCTGTCTGTGGCTATGAACACACTGGTGATGTGTCACTAGGCGTGGGTGAGGGTCTGCAGAGGGCACTGGTCACCAATCACAGGCCGAGAGGACCAATGCTGTCTCAGGATGGGGACCGCAG
This sequence comes from Dolichotis patagonum, assembly GCA_004027295.1. NCBI lineage: Eukaryota > Metazoa > Chordata > Mammalia > Rodentia > Caviidae > Dolichotis > Dolichotis patagonum. The sequence goes on from PVJX010001715.1 coordinate 118,292, forward strand.
AGCTGATGGTGCAGCTCAGCCACAGACCAGAGGGTCCAGAGTGAGACCCCAGACCACTGATGGCTGGGAGTTTAAGGCTAACCTGAGCTACACAGTGAGTTCAAGGCCTGGACTCAAAGCACCAATGCATGGAAACAAAAAACAGGGCTCAGTGTGGCGGCTCGCACCTGTAATCCCAGCGCTTTGGGAGGCTGAGGCAGGAGGATTGCTGCAAGTTCTAGGCCAGCCTGGACTACGCAGCCAGACCCTGGCTTAAAAACCAAAGAACAAAAGCAAACAAACAACAGCAACAATGAGAGTGGGGAAGCTAAAGTCTGGGATGAGTCCAGGCGAAGGCTCCCCCTTCCTGTCTCCCACAGTGAGGGCGCATGGGGACACAGCAGGTGCAAAGGGCCTGGAGCAGGGTTGCTCAGAGTGACTGCAGCTCAGCGAGAGCCCAGCAGAGATGGAGCCAGGTGGAGACTTGAGAGGAAAGGCCCAGCCTGAGGCAGACTGTGGACTGCTTTCTGCTTTAACCCTGTTCTCTCCGAGCCCAGGGCTCAGGGCAGGGGCAGGGCCAGGGCTGCAGCCGCGCAGGGGAGGAGGCAGGGCTCCCGGGTGGGCGCCGCAGAGCTGAGTGTGAGGGACCCCGAGGTGGAGCAGGCCCCCAAGCCATCTGGTCCCCTGGGGTCAGCACCTTGGCCCACCTCCTCCGGACGGAGCCGCCAGCACATCCCCCAGTGCCTGGTAGCCTCTGGCCTGCTCTCCGCAGACGTGTGGCACCTGGAACCTGGACCAGAACCCTCGGCCCTCGGCTGTTGGGGCTGACGTCCCCCTGGGCTCCTGGTTCTCGGGGTTCGCCTGCGTGATGGCTGTGTGTGTTCTGTTTCCCCTGTTCTCATGCCTGGGCTTTTCAGCTTAAAAAAATGTATTTATTTATTCATTTATTCTTTTAGGTGGTCCTGGGGATTGGACCAGGGCCTCCACACGAGGCCACATCCCTGACCCTTTTTAAAAACTGAAAATTTTGAGACAGTCTAAGTTGCTAAGTTACCCAGACTGAACCCGACCCTCGAGCTTCCCACCTCAGCCTCCCACAGTGCTGGGATCACAGGCGTGCCTGTACCGCTTGGTCTGGCCCCAGTCCCTTCCTGTGTGACCAGCTCTAAGACCCCAGCCAGTGGCCATAGGAGGGGCCCTTCCACTCCCTGGGCTGTCTCGAGGGCACATCTGATGTGCTGCCGAAGACGCTCTGTCTCCAGGACCAAAGCGGGGCCCACACCCTTGCAAGCAGCATCCTGGAGTCTGACTTTGACTCTCAGGCTTGGGGCCGCCCTCTCCCCTTGCCTCCTGCCCCTCGTTTCCACTCGGGTGCCGTAGAGGTAGGAGGCTCCGACATCCCAGCCTCCTGACAGTGTGCAGGGCAGGCCAAGGCCTCCCTGGCTCACAAGGCGCCCAGCACCTTGGCCCCCAGAGCCCTGCAAGGAGAAGTCTTGGGCAGAGAGGGAAGAGGGGCCCTGGGCCTCGGCCTTCCTGCACCTCACCCGCAGCCCCAGCGGGGCCCAGGGAGCTGGAGCCAGCAGTGACTGGCCCAAGGAGCCCCTGTGTTTCTGGGGAGGATGCTGGGCCCCTGGGAACTGAGTTCCAGGGGCAGAAGACTTGGTGGTGCCTGGGGTGGGGAGGAGGATGCAGGGTGGGCAGGGTAGGGGGCTCCTGTGGGAGGCGGCCTTGAGCTAAACTGAACAGGATTAACAGAGAGATCCAGGCCCTGGAAGTAAGCGGCAGTACCCCCAGGGCCTCTGCAAGGAGAGAGAGGCTTTGCCAGGCTTAATCCCTGCAGTCTGGGAGGCTGAGGCAGGAGGGCCACAAGCCCAACCCATCCTGAGCAGTTTATCAATTTATAAATAAATGAATAAATAAAGGCTTGGGAGCCCAGCTCAGTCTGAAGGCCCCGGGGTTTAATCACCAATTAAAGGAGAGGAAGGAAGAAGATAAAGGGGAGGGAGAGGCCCTGGAGGGAATCTAGGTGGCCCTGGGGCCGAGGACTGGCCACTGTTATTCACCTTGGGGGAGTCAACCTGGGGTCCCCGAGTTCCCTGCCCATGGAGATAGTGAGGACAGGCACACTCAAAAGGCTCTGCCACTGCCCGGATGGGTGACCTGGGGGCCCAGTCAGGCAGGAAGGCACTTCGGGGCGAGGACACCACCTGTCCCGCTTGCCTGCGGGGCACAATGCGTGGTGGAAAGAGCAAGGCCTGGCACGCTCTCCTCCCCGGGCCAGTGAGGGGTTCGAGGGAAAGAGCGGAGGACGACACAGCCACGCTGGTGCCTTCTTCCACCTCCTGTGTGAATCAGCTGGCTTCTCAGGTAACTCCAGGAGGATGGCAAGTTTGAGGGTCACTTGGACAATTTAGTGATACCCTCTCGCAAAAAAAAAAAAAAAAAAAAAAAAAAAAAAGGCACAGGGAGGAAGGGCTGGGCATGGTAGCACACACATAATCCCAGCAATTTCGAAGGCTGAGGCAGGAGGATGGCAAGTTTGCACTTTGCATGGGCAATTTAGCAATTTAACCAGGCCCTCTCTCAAAAAGGGATACATGCTGAGCACCTGGGTTAGAGACCCTGAGTTCCAAATGGTCATTTTAAACCCACAGAGCTGCCTGTGATAGGAGGCCACTAAGCAGTAAAGAGCTTCCTGTGCTCTGCTTATCCATAAAAAGTTCTGGACCAAGGGGTCATGGGAAATTCCACTTTTTGGATTCCCATCCTGGACAAACCAGGAGCCTTTCTTTTTATTTTATTTTATTTTATTTTATTTTATTTGTAATTCAGGCTGGCCTTAAATTCACTATGTAGCCCAGGCTATCCTCGAACTCACAGCAGTCCTCCTGCCTCAGCCTCCTAAGTGCTGGGATCACAGGCGTGCGTAACCACACCCAGCTTTACTGGTACATTTTAGATATACACAATGGTCACATTCACAGAGAATGTGTACCTGTACATGATGCATCTTGATTCTTTATTTTTTCCCTTCCCCTAGCCTCCCTTTAGCCCTTCTTCCCCTCCTTATTTACAAAAACTGTTTCCATTTAGCAGCCTTTTTTTCCTTCTTATTTCCAATAAAAGTCTCCTAACCTCAAAAAGAAAAAAGGGAGGGCATTGGGGCCGTACCAAATGTCAAGCCCTGGGTTCAGAATCCAGTACTGCGGTAAGTAAATAAGTGAACAAACGCAGCCCGGAGGTAGAGCACCTGGGGTTCAAAGGCCCCAAGCTCCCAGCCATCTCTGCTCCTGCAAGGCCTTCTTCAGAGGGGAGCCCTGTGGCCTAGGTTGTAGCAGTGTGGCCCAGGACCCCGCAAACTCAAAGCAGCCATGGGGAGACCAGGATGCCAGGCCGCCCGCCTCCTGCTTCCCAGCCAGACCTCCTCCCTGCTCCTTTCTCCCTGCTCCTCCCCTTGGCAGGTGGGGCGAGAGAGGCCTCTCACCGGCTGTCCCTGCTCTGGAGGCGCTGGGCTCTCCCTGTCCTAACTCTTAAATTCGGAAAGGGGGGGCTTTCCCGAGTTCTCCAAAGGGTCTTGACAGGCCCGGGGGAGTTGCCTGCCCAGGGCTGACCCACTCTGGTGCTGGTCAGGAGCCAGGATCGCTGTGGCAGCCCCCGGGAGCGGCCCCCAGGAAGGGGCTGGATGTTCCTGGAAGCACGCTGGCTGCCAAGCGGTACATCCTCTCCACAGATCAGTTCCGTGTCTCTGTTGTTGACCTTGTTTGTTCCAGAGACCCTGTCCCAGAGGCTCCTGCTGAGCACCGGCAGCAGCCTCTGTTCCCTGTTATCCTCCAGTCTACCCACCCATCTGCCCATCCACCCACTCCCCTGTCTACATACCCATCCACCCATTCCCTGTCCACTGACCCACCCACTCCCGTCCACCCACCCACTTCCATGTTCATCCACTCATCCATCCACCCACTCCCCCACTCATCTACCCACCTACCTCTGTCCATCTGCCCATCTGTTCTACCATTCCTCACTTAACAACTATCTCTCTGTCTCTCTTTTTTTTCCAAGTCCATTTTATTTCAAGGAGAAAACAAAAAAGAGGAAAAAAACCCCTAAAAATTTCAAAACAGTTGACGGGGGGGGGAACAATGGTGCACACGCTGTGCACTGTCATCCCCAAATCACTCCTCAGAGCACAGGACATCTGCATTCAATTGTCTGAACAATATTGGCACAAATCTCTCTCTTCTGTGAGCTCAGAGAAATCAGTAGTATAACTACCTTAACTATTTTATATACATATTTTAATATGCATAATATATACATATTTTATAATACATACACACTCAACAACGATCTCTTGAGCACCACCTATGCTCTGGGCACAGAGTAGTAGTAAAGGCAGAGCGGGAACCCAGCAACCACAGGGGGTAAGGAGGTGTGGAGATAGTGAAGAGGCCCACGGTGAGCACAGGGACAGGATGGACAGGGTCTTGGGGACCCGGGAGGGAGGGGGTTGCTGGTGGCCTACTCAGATGCTGCTGAGGGGCTTGGTAGCACCAAGACACATGGGCTGGACTGGCCGCAGGATTTGTGTGTGACCCCAGCAAAAGCAGAGGTGAGGAGCCTTGGAGGAAGAAGCAGGTGTAGATGGGTCTCTGAGGAGCGGGAGGGGCCTGGGAGTCAGGGAAAACCCTGACCCAGGGTCAGCCCAGGCAGCTGATGGTGCAGGAGGGCAGCAGGCCCTGCGACAGGGTGCGGGTGAAGTGGGAGTGGATGCCAGGCCGGGAGGTGCATCAAGCAGGGAAGAGGAGCGAAATGAGAGGTGGTCACCAGCTGGGGACGGGGTGAGGGGCCACAGCAGGAGCAAGGAGAGAAGATGGAAGCCGTACAGGGCTGCGGGCAGCCTGGGTGAGTTCATGTTTGCTCGGTGGGTTGTATGTGGCTGGGGTAATCGCAACTGTCTGTTCTCCCAGCTACTGGGGATGCCGAGGCAGGACTGTGAGTTTGGGGCAGGACCAGGCAATTTACAACCTGTCTCAACACAAACACTATACACACACACCCCAGCAATAGGAAAAAGGGCTTCTTTCAGGTCCCGTTCTCAATGACAGAAAAAGAGAGGGCTGGAGAGGTGGGCTCTACAAAAGTCCACGGGATCTGGAAGTGGGAGACATTTCCTGCATCTGATGGAGGAGGAAGCTGAAAGTTCACAGGCTAACAGGAAATGCACATGTCACTGAGTTTTAACTGGAGCAGTTCTGCTGCGTTAGGTGTGCATTTGTTAAAAGAAATGAAAAAGGCTGGGGTCTGGGGATGGAGCTTGTGGGGAGAGCAGGAATAAAATGCAGCACCATTGGAGAGGAGGGAAGGAAAGGGCAAGGAGCGAAGGAAGGAAGGGAGGAGGAAAGAAGGAAGGGAGGCAGGTCATTCAGTCCAGTGAGGCACACAGTCACAACCCAGCAGGAAGTGGCCTTAAGCTCCCGGTACTGTGTGTTGGTGGTAAAGGGCCTGCCTGTTCCTGCTCTCATTCCTGTCTGGGGTAGATCTTGGTGACAGGCACAAGTGGGGCGGGGCTCCCCTCCGTGAGTCAGTGGCTTCCCCCAGGCCCGCCCTGGGGGCCCCCTCCCTGGCTCCCACCCTTGGGTGCTGCCCAGGCGGCTGGGCGGGCAGCGTTGTCTCGGGGCACATAGCTGCTGCGGCTGGGGCCTCTAGGATGGGGCGCCCTTCCGAGGGAAGTCTGGGAGGACCCCTGAGCTTGGTGGGGGCAGGGTTCCTCTTCTCGGCCTTGTTTAAGCTTAGGCTGAGGCAGAAGCGGAGAGGTCACTTAGTGAAGTTAATAATGATGGCTTTGTGCTGCAGAAAAAAACGTGGAAGAGAAAACCCGGCTATTTACTCAGGCTTTAAAACTATAAACTCCCGATTTCTCTCCACAGCTATTTATAGCCTGAGCGAGTGTAAACTGTCCCCATATGAAGCTCAGGTTTGAAATAACCTGAACGAAAAAACAGCCATTCGCGGGGGGTGGGGAGAGGAGAGAAAAGAAGAAAAATGAAAGAAAAAACGATTTCCCATGGGGCCGGCCTGGGGGTGGGGCCCTGCCCAGCCCCCCAGGCAGTTGTGGGCCGGCTCCCCAGGGCAGGGTCGCCCCGTACTCGGCCCCCATCCTTGCGGTGTCAGCGGGATGCGGGGTCGTCCCGCAGGGGCGCACCCGGGTCTACCCGGCTCGCCACAGGCGCCCCTGCCTCTTGCTCCCCGCAGTTCCTCGGGACCCCCGGACCCCCCCCCCCAACAAGCCCAACCGCCTGGTTTTCCCGGGATCCGGTCTCCTGGCGCCCCGGCCCCGCGGCTCCCCGGCCCCGCGCACCCCTGAGTCCCCTGGGAAAGGCGGGGGAGCAATTAGTTTCTCCAATTAGTTTCCCCTCTTTGTATCGAGACCATTCAAACGGAATGTAATCCTCCGCGCGCGGGAAAGTAGTCCCGACCTCACCGGGACTCGCCCTCGCGTAGCGCACCCGGCGCGCGGGACGGGACGCCCACGGGACGCCCCGCGGGGTGCCTTGGGGGACCTGGAGCTGGGGCCGCGGGGCGCTCGCGCTGGCGAGCAGGCAGGGGCCGCGGGGGAGGGGCGGGAGGGCGGCGAAGTCCTCGCCGTCGCCTCGAGAGATGGATCATGGGGCGTAGAGCGATCACAAACCTCAAACCACGTACGGTGGGCGATACGCGTCAACCCAACCCGACCAACGGAAGCGCGGGGCCTCCTCCCGCCCCGCGCTCCCGCCCCGGTCCCCCCTGACGGACGCGCGCCGCAGCCAACCACGCCGCCGCTCGCCGTCCAAATCCCACGAGAACCAATGGAAGCGCGAGGGGGTGTGGCCTCGGGCCCGCCGGTTAGGTTGCGCGCGGCCCGCCCCTCGCCGCTCAGGCCCCGCCCCCCCACCCGTGGCTCCGGGAGTAGTTAGAGCCAGCGAAGTGCGGGCGGTGATGAGAGCCCAAGTTGCTCTCGGTTCCGCGCTGAGGGCTTGAGGCGGCTCCTCGCTCCGCCTGCCCGGGCCGCTCGCGGCCTCGACCGCACCGGTGGGCGTCCGCGCTCTCGGTCCCCACGCCCGTCGCGTCCCCTGCTCTCTCCCGGCGCCCGGTCCTCGCGAGCCGGGGTACCCGCCGCCTTGGCCCGGCCCCGGGCCCCGCCGATGCCGGCCATGGTGGAGAAGGGCCCCGAGGTGTCGGGGAAGCGGCGCGGGAGGAACACCGCGGCCGCCTCCGCCTCCTCGGCCATCTCCGCCTCGGCCGCCTCGGCAGCCGCCGCCTCCGCCTCCTCGGCCGCCGTCGCCTCGGCCGCCGCGGCCGCCGCCGCCCCCAATAATGGTCAGAATAAAAGTTTGGCGGCGGCCGCAGCGGCGCCCAATGGCAACAGCGGCAGCAACTCCTGGGAGGAAGGCAGCTCGGGTTCGTCGAGCGACGAGGAGCACGGTAGGTGCGGCCCGGGCCCCGGCCCTGGCCCCAACCCGACCCGGCCCGGCCCGGGCCCCGGCCCTGGCCCCAACCCGACCCGGCCCGGCCCGGCCCGGCCCCGTTGACCTCGTCTCGTTCCCCGCAGGTGGCGGCGGCATGCGGGTCGGACCCCAGTACCAGGCGTCGGTGCCCGACTTCGACCCCGGTGAGTAGCGCCGGCCGGCCCTCGGCGCGGGACCCCGACATAACTTTGTTTTTGTGCGCGGCGGCCCCGGAGTCCGCAGGGCACGCAGCGAGCGAGGGGCCGCGCGCTCGCACACCCGTGTCCCGCGTGCTCTAGGGTCCCTGCTGGCCCCCTTCGAGTCCGTGCCTCGGCACCCTTCCCACTCCCCTCCTCCGCGCCCCAGTCCCGAAGGCGGCCGCACCTGGGGGTGCCCGCGGCCAGGTGAGGTGCGCCCCCAGGTGGGGGCCGGCCCGGGGGTGGCAGTGCCCACAATCGGGGTCTTGGAGGGTCGGGACGGAGAGGGACGGAGACCCCAGCCTCGGCTCCCGGCGCCGCCCCCTGGACTCCTACCATTCTGGGGACCAGTGGTATAACGACCCCCAAAACCAGAGGGCACCTGGCTAGGCAGGAGAGGCTCCCGTGTGGCAGTATCCTTTTAGGACCTATTTGTAAATGTGTGTGTATGTTTCTTTTATGTTTTTTCTTTTCTTTTCTTATTTTTTTGGGGGTAGGGTGGGGTGGGGTTGGGTAGAGGTCGTGAAAGAATAGATCCGTCAGAAGCTTTGGCTAACCAGTGATTTCCACCTCCCAGAAAGCCCGTACCCGGAATGGAGCATGTACTTCCCTTGCCACTGCTGTTCTGTGTGGAAGCAAATTTAAAGTGGTACAAGAAAAAAAATTCAATCAGACAAAGGAATTCGTCAGATTTTAAGGCGTGAGATTCTAGCCCTTCTCTGTATGAGACTAGACTTTAAAGGTTGTTGGTATAGAAAACGTTTGAAAGGACGTGGGTTTTGTTTCAGGGATAGTCTTGTAAAGATGTAGTGAAAGGTCCTCCTGCGTGGAGGGTTTTAGAACTGGAGGTTCTCTAAGTAGGTTAGATCACTAGTTTGTTTGGGAAAAAAAAAAATGCTTTTCCTAGGAAACAAGGCTGCAGAAAACTGCAAGGATTTGGGTACTCGAAAAAAGAGATTGCTCTCAAGCTGTTATTGAGTACTAAACTCTGGGCGTACTTAGAGGTGAAAATACAGACATGATACTCCCGCGAGGGTACTCTGGAATAAATGACTTTTCCCAGATTTGCCCCCAGAATTTGGGTTTGTTAGCCTCAGTCTCTGGCATTTACGGTGCCTCACCCCCAGATTGGTATTTCTGTGAAGCCCATGTTTGCTACTTTCCCCTTCCCCCACACCTTCCTTTTTTGGTCGTCACTTCTCATTTGTGAGTGACAGGATGGAACCGGGAGGCCAGCCTTTCTCTTCCGTGCCGGCTCCTCCATTCCGGAGTTGGCCGCCAGGGGAAGCATACTGTTTTTTGGTTACAGTTGACCCTATCTTCATTTTGTAGGTCAGGTCTGTCTGCAGTAATAGCCAGGACATAAAGGTTGTTGTCAAGCTTCCCCCACTTACTATTATTTTTTTCCCCACACATTATTTATAAAAATCAACTTGAGCAAATATTTGAATAAGTTGGTCAGTTTTTGATACATTTTTGTCACATTCACTTGGAGAGCTTTGCTTAAATATATGGGATTGGCCTAAGGAAAAGGACTTCTTTTGGTGGTCACAGAACTTAGATTTCTGACGTTGATTTAAGTCTCAGTGTGTATCTCCACCTCACTGGTGACAGTGATGAGCTGCTTTGGAGTTGTTCTTTGAGTCAGCAAATGTCACAGGGCCATATTTGGACAGTCCTTAGACTGTTTGGTGGGATATAGGGATGAACTTGCTGAGGCTACCTTTTTTTTTCCTCTTGACTGAGCTGTATTGTGAGCCTCATTTTTTATGTTGAATAGGGTCTTGCTAAGTTTTCAAGGCTGGTCTCAAACTCATGACCCTCCTGCCTCAGCCTCTCAGTGTGCTGGCATTACAGGCTTGTGTCACCATGCCCACAGTTTGTTTACAAGAGTGCAAGAAGTCAGGGGTACTGTGGAATTGGGGTGTGATGGGGACTGCTTTTTCCTCCCTGCCATGGCAGTGTGATTTGTGCTGGGGGTTGGACCCAGACCGTGGGCTTACTGGGCACGTGCTGCCGCAGACTGACATTCCTGAGCCCTCCTGCCTGCGCAGCGATGCCACCTTGTTTTCTTTTATCAGAATTTATTTGTTTAGTGAGACAGGGTCTTGCTATGCTGTTCAGGTTGCCTTGAACTCACTCTGCAGCCTGGTTGGCCTCGAACTCACGGTGATCCTCTTGCCTCAGTCTCCTGAGTGCTGGGATTAGTGTGTGCTACCGTGCCTGGCCTTATTTTACCAGAACTGGAGAAGAGAAGTAGAGATAAAACTCACCAGAAGGCATTTTTTCTGCCACTGTGTATAGTAAAGGTATGTGAGTGTGCAAAATTGATTACAATTTAAGTCAGATTTTACTTGGCTGTAGATCCCTACATGACCCTGTTGTGTGGTAGTTGGAGCTGAGGTCACCTGCTAGTCCCTTTGTAGCTGGGCAGCATTGGTCCTGTCATCCTTGGAGATGTGAATGGGCAGGTGGGGAAGCCTGATCCTTAGTGCCAACTCAGTGATTTTCATCTAATTAAGACCTCTACTAGATCGTGGGCATGGTGTAGTTTGGGGATGAAAGCACCATTTCTGATCATGAGGAAGAGGTTTCCCAATTTGGAGTTACAAACAAAAGCTGCAGGGTGGCCCCACAGCTTGAGCTTCACTGTGGTCCCTGCCGATGGGGCAGGCCAGGGTGGCGTGGGGCTTTCGTCACCACCGTGCGCCCAGCTGCACAGGAGGAAGAGTGGTGGAGGAGAGTGGGTGTCCCTGCCTCTGGGGGAGTTCTTTCCTAGACTGGCAGAGCATCACTTTGAAATGTGAAGTGTTTCTCTGTATAATAATGGGGAGCACAGTGACAGGGTGTGGGGTAGACCCCAGGTCTGTGTTTTCTGAAGTACACGTTGTGTCGGTTTTATCTCAGTTGATTTTCAACAGCATAGTTCATATGTGCTGAAATAATGACTTTTTTTTTTTTTTTGGTACTGGGAATTGAACTCAGGACTTTGGACTTGCCAGACAGTCGCTTACACTGCTGAGTTGTATCCCTGGCCCAAAACGGTAACTCTTTAACACAGGATTTTTTGTCTGTTTTTGGTGGTGCTGGAGGTGGAACCCAGCATGGTAGGTGAGTGCTCTACCATTGAGCTTACAGTCTCAGCCTCTAGAAGAAGAAATTATTAATGGGAAATAATAGTAGTAGTATTGTTGTTTGTGGTTCTGGGGTTGGAACCAGGGCCTTTGCGCCTCAGCTTCCTCGAGTGCTGGGCTTACAGGTATGTGCTGCCATGCCTGGTTTTGATGGTGGCTTGTTTTGAAGTAACTTGCCTTTAAAAAAGCAATCTGTATTTTAATATTGGATCCAGTGCATTTAATCGGATTGGAAAATTTGTGGTTATCATTGGTTTAACTGTCACTTGAATGCTCACTTGTTGTAAAATGTGTCCAGCTTTTACATGGAGTGGCAGTGTTTACTGGACAAGGTGCTTGGCTTGCCTTTCATTTGTTTTCACTTATTAGTGAAACTATTTGTTCCTCTTCTCCTCTTTGGACACATTATTTTCTATGCTTTTTTTTTTTTAAACAGGGCTTTACTATGTGGTTCAGGCTGGCCTTGAGCTTATTTTGTAGCCCAGGCTGGCCTTAAACTTGTGATGATCCTCCTGCCTCAGCCCCCCAGATGCTGGGATCATGAGTGTGCACCACTACATCTGGCTTTGCTTTTAATTCATTATAAAAATCCACTGTATGGATGTGCTAAAATTCACAAATGATGGCAAACCCTTTGTGATTTAGATATTGTACTTCAGTGTTTGCCATAGAAGTCAGGGTTTTAGTAGGAACTGATGCATTCTGGGAGTGAGCCACTTCATTAAGTAGGAACTGATGAATTCTGGGAGTGAGCCACTTCATTAAGAGGTGTGGTAGGAGCCGGCATTTGGTGCATGCCAGAGGTCCCAGCACTTGGAAGGCTGAGGCAGAAGGATGGAAGTGGAGGCCTCTTTGGGCAGTTTAGCAGGACTCTGGACTCAAAAATGAAAAAATGAAGAAAGGCCAGGATATAGCTCAGGGGGAGGGCACTCCTGGGTTTGATCACCATTATTGCAAATTAAAAAGGAGAGAGTTGTGGTAGGGAGATCCCCAAGCTGGCTGGACTGTAGGGTAGAGTGAAGCAGAGCTGGTCACTTACCTCCAGGGACTCTGCTCCTCAGTCCCAAATCAGCTCTTTTCATCACAAATGATGTGTGATAGCTTTGGCCATAGACTAACAGCTCTCCACCCTGCGTTTCTTTTAGAAGTAGAGAGCTGACTGCCAATTGGGGCTGTCCAACCCCAGTACCCCCTTCCGTGGCTGAGAACTGTGACTCAGGTAGCTGGGTGAGGCTGGCTGGGCATCTGTTTTAAGAGCAGTGTTTTTTTTTTTTTTTTTTTTTTGGTACCGGGGATCAAACTCACGACCTCACACTTGCCAGGCAGGAAGAGCAGTGTTAAAGGTCATTTGTAGCTGAGAATTTAGGGTTGGTGTAGGGGAGGTGTTTCTTTGGTATTATAAAATTATATGGGACAATTTAGTTAAAAGAAATCTAAATCTTTGGCGGTGAAAACTTCAAAGTCCTGTCCCAAGTACTGCCTGAAGTCTTCCTGCCCAGTTTACCGGGGTGTTTCTGACTCCTCACTTAGAGTGCCACAGTTCACGTGTGCGCGGCCCCACTTTCCCTGAGGTTCTTTTTCAGAAGTTCTATGAACTGTGTAAAAATAAATCAGGCTTCTTTTGGTCCCCTTCCCTAACGGGAACAGTGAGCCTGGAAAGGAGCATGGGTGTGTTTATTTTGAAGGCAGAAGAGTGAGCGGCCTCAGTGGAGGGGGGGGGCAGTGCTGACTCAGTGCTTTGAACCGACCCTAACCCTCAGTGCAGTTCTGCGTGGGTGGGTGGGGTGTGGTCTCACCATGACAGGTTCTTCTGTTTTATATACTCAAAGTTTCATTAATGTACATATCTACACTCAGGCTTGATTTTATGGTTTCTGATGACTTCTAAAAATGGAGTGTTTTTTGGTTGTAAGTGACAAAAAAAGTGTTTTGTTAAAATGTTTGAGAGGTTTTTTTTTTCTTCAGTACTCAGTATTGAATCCAGACCTTTGCACTGGCATCATCCCCAACCCATTTATTTACTTATTTACTATTATTTTAAATTCTGAGACAGGATCTCATTAAGTTGCCAGCATTATTTATGATTACATTGAAATGAAATGTCAGTAGTAAGGTGTAACTATTTCTTGTTAAGTAGTCAAATTCTTTAAATATTTTAATCTTGTGAAAGTTGTACAATAGGCAGATCTTTGAAGTTTCTGGATTTTTCCTATCTCAAAATTATCAAGAGGAAATAGTGTGTAGTGTCCATGTAGCCAAACCTTTCTGTTTGCTGCTTGAGGAAAGTAAGGCCTAGAGAGGCGACCTACATTTGTCTTTCATTCCTAATCATTGAAAGTATCTCAGGGTAGACTGCACGCAGAGACATGTGAGGTCAGACTTCATATTGTTATTTTTAGGTGTTTCAGGGCCTTGTTAGGTGCAATAATTATAGGTGAGCCAAGCTATAGTGCTAGCATTCTGGAAGGGTGAGTGAGGTAAGGAGAACAAAAGTTTGAGGTAGACACAGGCAACTTAGTGAGACCCTGCCTCAAAATAAATGACAAAGGGCTGGAGATGTAACTCAGTACAAAGACCCTAGATTCAATCTTTAGCATTGCAGTAAATAAATAAATTGAAATGGTAACAGATAGTTATTGTGCATAATCTGAATATATGTTTTTGCAAATTACCATAAGGTAGAATCAAATTGTAGAGCCATTTTTAAAAAAAAGATAAAGCATTTCAAACAGGATAGTACCCCACACTGTGAATAAAGTCACCCTAAAACCATATTTGCTGTGGGGACAGTGAAAGCCTAATTTGCGCCTCCCTTCTCCTTTATGAAATAGAAATCACCCCCTTCTTTCCATGATCATTCCCATCCTTTGAGAAGCAGCGTGTATGAGCAGTTTGTGGGGATAACTGCTGTGCTAGAGAGGAGGAGAAGGCACGGTGAGACCTCAGGGAGGAGAAGCAGGGAGGCCAACTAGTGACTGGCCGTGTGCACAGAGATTGTCACCGGAGGTGCAGGGTGGCAGGACACGTGCTGGCTGCCATGTGGTTAGGCTGGTACAGCCCTTCCCTTTTTGTATTGCTGAAACAGGGTCTCACTATGTAGTTCAAGCTGGCTTTCAGTTCACTTTGCGGCCCAGGCTGGGCCTGAACCTGCAGCTGTCCTGCCTCAGTCCCGAGTGCTGGGATAACAGGCATACGCTACCACACCCAGGTCCTCAGGTAAATTTTTGTACTTTAGAGCCTATTTGTGTGTGAGGCGTGAAATGTTTTGTTATTACTAGTTTTGTAAGTGGAGAGGTCTTAGGGTTCCCTGGGTGCTAGTAGGGACATTCACTTTTGGTCTCTCTCAGGATGGTAACATAGATTGTTGAGCCACCAGGTTAGGTGTAAATATCTGAAGGTTCACCTTCTGTTGAACAGTGGTTCTGAGGTTTATAAGAATATTAAGGTTTGGCATTGTTTATAATGGTCATTTGATAATTGAGTACCAAGTATAGTTATTTAAGAAATGGAAACTCGACCTGTAATCACAGCATGTGGGATGCAGGATCATGCGTTCCAAGGCCAGCCTGGGTTACATAGTGAGTGAGACCATGTTTCATGAAAAAAAAATCAAGGAGAAATGAGCTTGCTTTTTTTTTTTTTTTTTTAAATTTCAGTACTGAACTAAAGATTGAACTCTAGGCCTTCCTGCTGCGCCACCAGCTCAGCACCCTCTTAAATTTTGAGATAAGGGCAAGCCTGCAATCCCAGCACTTGGGAAGGTGAGGCAGGAGGATCTCTGTGGGTTGGAGACCAGTCTGGGCTACATAGTGAGTTCGAGACCAGCCTGAATTGCATAGTGAGACTCTCTTAAAAAAAAAAAATTTTTTTTTTTTTCCCGTGTTGGTGCCAGGAATCAGACTTAGGACCTTGTGCTTGCCAGGCAGATGCTGTGCCCGGGGTTGTATCTCCAGGGTCCCCCCTTTTTTTTTTTTTTTTTTTTTGAGATAAGGTCTTGCTAAATTGCTCAGGCGGAGCTATGCTAGATGGAACTTCAATCCTGCCTCAGCCTCTTGAGTCAGCCTCCCGTAGTGCTAGTATTACAGGTCCACTCTGAAAAATTGGCTTTTAAATTGTAGTTTAGAGCTAATTTTCTTCACTTTCTGTGTTTTTTAGTGAACTGGTATAGCAGTGCGCACACCTTTTTTTGGTCATTAAGGAGAGATGCACAGGTCGGGTAGATGCACTTATTTAATGAAGGGGAAAGTTCATTGGGGTGGGGTGGTGTGTCTGTGGTCTGAGCTACTTGGAGGCTTAGGTGGGAGAATGGCTTCAGACCAGCTTGGGCAACTGTGAGACTCTGTCTTCAAACAACAACAAAAATCATTGGCATTCAGCGCACTCAGTGTTGTGTAACCACCACCCCTATCTGGTTCTAAAAAATTTTATCATCTCCAAAGAAATTGTTCCTCTGTTCTCCCCCGCCCCTTTGGCAACCACCTGCCTGCTTTTGGTCTCAGTGGGTAATGGTTGATACATTGTGTCAACTTGAGAAGTTTAAAGAGTTTAGCTAAGTGATTCAGCAGAGGGCCAGGGACTTCTCACTTGTAAACCTCCTCAGCCTGTGCAAGAGGTGGGCCCCCAAGTGGTAGGAGTTCTACAGTGGGGGGGTGGTTACAATATAGGAGAGGGAAAGAGCCTTGGTCACACCCTTTTGCAAAACCTCCACAAACTGTGAGCTAAATCAACTTTTCCTTCCTTAGTTTTGGGTGTAGGATATTCTGGCCCACCTTCCCTCCTTCCTTTCTTCTTCCCTCCTCCTCTCTCCCTTCTTGTGTGTGTGTGTGTGTGTGTGTGTATCTTTCTGAGACAGGGTCTCTGTGCAGTTCTGGCTGGCCTTGAACTGGTTCTGTAGCCCAGGTTGGCCTTGAACTTGCAGCAATCAACCTCCCAAATACTGGTTTTACAGAGGTGCGCCACCATCTCCCTTCCTTCTTGCAGTCCTGGCGATGGAATCTGTGGCCTGCTTGATTGATTGTAGTAGTGCAAATTGAACCTAGGGCCTCATGCATGCTAGACAAGAACTTGATGACTGAGCTGTATCCTGAGGCCTTTTAAACAGTTAACTTAAATCTTATTTTATTTTTGGGACAGGTTGTAAGTTGCCCAGGCTGGTTTTGAATCTCCTAGAGACCCTCCGTGCTCAGTAGCTGGGATTTCAGGCATGGGCTGCTGTGCCCCACTAGCATAATGTTTTTGAGGTTCATCCAGGCTGTGCCTTGTATTAGTATCTGTATTTCACTGCTGTTGATGGCAAAAAATTGTTTACCCATTCATTGGTTGATGGACATGAGATTATTGCGTCTTTGGCTGTTTTTCGTAGGTAGGTATTGAGTATCTGCTTACCCTTTTTAGGAGGTGTATTCCAGGAATGGCATTGCTGTTTCCTAGAGTAATTCAATAGTTTGTGAGGAAATACCAAATTGTTTTCCACATTGGCTGAAGCATTTATACTCCTACCATTAATGTATAGGGGAGCTGAGTTTTCTAGACCCTTGGCAACACTATTTCTTCTTTGTTTTAAAATTCTTGGTAGACTGTTTTCCCATTCCAAGCATGCGCATTACCCGAATTGCTGCCCTAACCCCAGGATACACCCATATAGTCCTAAGGCGCCATCTCTTCTGAGTTAATTTATGGGAACGGTAGAGACCATTGTGTCCTTTTTGTGTGTACAGAGCAAGGTTTGAGGGACCTAGAGTGGGAATTTAAATCTAGTGTCTGTCCACAGGAAGTTAGCCTTGTTGAGGGGCTAAATAATGAGGAAGTAAGGAAAGTTCTACTGATGACTGCAGGGGGTTTCTCGGACCTGATGCAGTGGGGCAGCTTCCTGTGGTGGTGGTGGTGGGGATAGGGAAGATGCCAGGGAGAAAGCCAAGCTGGGAAGAGCAGACATTCGTATTTATGGCCTTGTGGCTTTATTAATATAGAATATTATATGCGATATAAGTAATAAAATTACTTTGAAAATTTAATATACAAATTTTCAGTCTAGATTTTAATTAGGTAGACTACTGCGCAGGAACGCAGTCAACAGGTCCATGTAGCTGTTCAAATTAAAGTGAGTCAAGTTTGGAGTTCCTTCCTCCTGTTACACCGGGCTCATTTCAGATGCTCAGGGGTCTGTGCAGCTGTTGCTACCATGTGGGACAGAAAAGAATGGGAGATTTCTGTCATTTCACCAAGTCTGATTGGGTAGCACTGTTCTACAGGTGCTGACGGACTGGAAACTTCGTTAGTAATTTTTATAGTTCTAAGGTCTTGCCACTTTGACCAAGGTACACAATGAAATTTGAGGTTGATCTGGTGGTACATATGGTGGCTGTGTACTGAATTCCTCTAGTGGAATATTTGTTTCAATTGTTGCTTTTAAGATATTCTTTTTTTTTTTTTTTTTTTGTACCGGGGATCGAACTCATGACCTCGAGCTTGCCATTAAGCCACTGAGCTAAATCCCCGGGCCACTTTTAAGATATTCAAAGAAGGTTCTTTGAAAAACCAAGTAGAGGGTTGGAGAGCTTTATTGAAGATAAATGTAAAAAAATTAGTATAAAGGCTCAGCTTTGTCTGGAAAGATTTGATTTTTACAAACAGCTTTATTTATTTATTTTTTGTACTGGGAATTGAACTCATGACTTCGAACTTGCCAGGCAAGTGCTTATGCCTGTTGAGCTAAATCCCCAGTCCTAAACAGCCTTAGTGAAGTTGGGTTTGGTGGCACATCTGTAATCCTAGCCCTGAGGGAGGCTGGGGCAGGAGGATCACAAGTTTGAGCCCAATCTCGGCAACTTAACAAAATAGAATAGAATAGAATAGAATAGAATAGAATAGAATAGAATAGAATAGAATAGAAAAATGAAATGAAATGAAATGAAATGAAATGAAATGAAATGAAAAATGGGAAGGGCTGGGAGCGCAGCACAGTCGCAGACCACTCCTAGGTGCACTTGCCAGACCGCAAAACAAGAACAAAACAGCCTTGCCAAGGTACGATTGACGTTTTCTTTTCTTTTCTCTCTCTCTTTTTTTTTTTTGGTACTGAGGCTCGAGCTCACAGCCTCACACTTGCCAGGCAGGCACTTGTTGCCGCTGAGCTACGTCCCCGGCCCTGATGGACTGCTTATTCTAAAGTAGCCTCTGTGTATGGAGAGGGTGTGTCTCATTCACAGCGGGCAGGCAGGTGGAGTGGGGTCCCACCGCTTCCTGGTGCTCTTCGACTGTCTGTGGGTCCTCTGCCTGCCTTTCCACGTGGAGTTGTCTGTGGGTCCTTGCCTGCCTTTCCACATGGAGTTGTCTGTGGGTCCTCTGCCTGCCTTTCCACGTGGAGCTGTCTGTGCATCCTCTGCCTGCCTTTCCACGTGGAGTTGTCTGTGGGTCCTCGCCTGCCTTTCCACATGGAGTTGTCTGTGGGTCCTTGCCTGCCTTTCCACGTGAAGTCTGGCCGTGCTGCCTAACTTGCTCTTGAACTGGTCCATCCTCCTGAGCCTCCAGGGTAGCTGGACTCCGAGTGTGTGCTGCTCTGCTGCTGGGTTGATTCAAATGTTTTATCGCTCCACCTGTGAGTTTTCTAGGCTTCTGCAGTGTCCTCTGTGCCTTTAGTCCTGCCTAGTGTATAGTGTCTCTGGCAGCATTGACTTCCTACCTGGAAGTTTGGGTTGAGCTGTTTCCTAAACACTCCATGTCTCTGTTTAGCGCAGGTGGGCTTTCCTGTAACTCCCTGTGCACACGGAGACACAGCCTTAACGCCCCCATCGGCCAGTTCTTCATCACTGTCATTTCTGGGTCAGTTTCGACTGATTTTTCTCATTTCGGGTTTTTTTTCCCCTCCTATTCTTGTCTGGTAATGTTAGTTCAGATGCCAGACATCAAATTTACTTTATTGGATGGCAGATAGTTTTGTATTTCTATAAATATTTTTGTGCTTTGTGCTGGTGCATGGTTGAATTACTTAGAAATAGTTTGCTCACTTAGGTTTTGCTTTTTTAAAGTTTTGTCACACAGGAAGAAAGCAGCATTTCATCCAGGCTAAATATTTCAGCACTGAGGGAGACCCTTTTGTGTGCCCCCAGCAGTTCCTGAGTGAGGCTTTCAGCCCTGGCTGTGGGAGCAGCTTGCGTCCTGTGTCTGTGTAAGCCTCATGGCCCTTTCCCGTTTCCCTAAGCAGCCTTTAGGGGCTCAGCCCACCTCCAGCAGTTAGAGGGCGAGCCGCTTATTGCTTACTGCCTGTCCTGGTGGCTGAAAGAGAGGATCGAGTGCTTGGTCACCTGGAGGCTAGTGTCAGGAGGCTGAGGTGGGAGGAGCATTGGGAGTTCGGGCCCAGCCTGGGCCACATGTAGTGAGTTTGAGGCCAGCCTGTACCACATGGTGAAACCCTGTCTCAAAAAACTAAAAAAAAAAATCATCCTGAAAACTTGGTTCATATTTCACCAGTTTTTAGTTGCTGGAGATGATAGGGTATAAGAGGACAGAGAAACCTTTTTCTGTCTCAGCTGTTTTCATACTCAGCACAGAGCTAGTCTTTGGCCAGCTGGGTGATGCTTCTCTTCCCACCACGCAGTCCCCTTGTGGACATCAACTGGGGGGTGTCCCGTAATCCAGCTCAGTTCTGGTGCTGTAGTGTGAGATCCACAAGCTGAGCGTCAGTGTGCGAGACGGCCCCTGCAGATGGCATGACAAACCTGGGCCACCCGAACTTCCACGGCCTGGAGTGCCCATGACCTCCTCCTCAGGTGGGGTGATCTTGCCAGGATGGCTTTCAGGACCAAGGAAATACTTGCGTTTGCTGGTTACTGTATCTAAGAACAAAATTACTTTTTTTCTCCCCTCCCCTAGAAATAGGGATTGGGCCCCCTTAGGGCTGAGCTGCACCCCTAGACATTTTGGATATAGAGTCTCGCTGAATCACTGAGTTGCCTCCTGGAGTGCTGGAGTTGCAGGTGTGTGCCACCACACCCAGTGTCAGCAGGTACACATTTGTGTTGAGAGCTGGGAATTGAACCCAGGGCCTTGCACATGTTAAATACATTTTACCACTGAGCTGTCGTGTGGAAATCTGAATTGGCTTTGTTTTCAGTTCTAGCATTGGAAAACACTTCGTTCCATGCAGTAGAATGAGTGGAGCAGCAGTTGGTTTTATAGGCAGGAAAGGCCTAAAGGAAGCAGAAACCCCAACAGAACAAAAAACCACTACCATTTGAAAATGGAGTCTAGGGCAGGCCCGAGGTAGAGCAGTAGAAAAATAGCTGATTACCAGCAAGCAGGCATGGTCGGTCAGGTTGCCTTTCAGGTGCAGATTAAGGCAGAGGGACCCTCATTATCAGGGTATCTGAAGACGGTATGCTTGTGAAACGTGACTATTGTCGCCAGTCCTGATTTCTTGGAAGACTGACCTGGAGCATTAGCCAGAGTTGCTCCATTTTAATTTGGAGCTGGTCTCTTGGGGCCCGGTGCAGGAGTTTTGTCCAGAGTGATGCCTCCTGTAATTTATGTGTTGTGTGTTGTGTGCGTACATGCATGTGTGCCAGGTAGAACCCAGGGTCTCCCATGTTACACAAGTGCTGTGCCACTGGGCTCAACCCCAGCCTGTCCTGTTGAAGGGTCCAGAGGAATTGCTGCTGGAGAGACAGGCACAGGGCAGGGCGTGGGGCGTGTGACTCTCCAGCCCCCCCCCCCCCGCAGCCCCTGCAAATGCCACACCAAGCATCTTAACAGCTCAGTGCCTGACCCCATGTGGATGTTGGGGTGAGGCTGGGGACTCCACCTCAGATTGCTGGACCTCTGGCTCCTGGCAGGCCCTTGGCACCTCATTAGCATAAGCTCCATCTAGTGAACACCTGCTTAAACAAACTGCTCCGCAGATTCCCAGGGCTGTAGGACCAGACCAGACTTAAGAGGGCTGATTCAAGTGTATGGAAAGTGTCTAAATTAGACAAACAAACAGAAAAAAAGACTACAGTAAAAGACTCATTGCTACTAGCTCCCTCGGAGCCCTCCCCGTGGAGCTGACACACTTAGTGTCGTTCTCACCACTCTCCAAAGCAGTTCTGGACTCCGTCCTCTTTGGAGGCGTCTTGAGGTGTGATCAGAGCGCCATCCACAGCCAGGCAGGCTCCTAAAAAGACCGCCGTGGGCGCTCAACCCCCTTACTCACTGGGTCCGGTACCTGGACCTCCACTGCTGGCCTTTCTTGAAGACTAAAATGACCATGAAAGGGAAACATTTTGAATTAACTTGGGACAGGGAGGCAGCCACAACAGTGCAGCTAAGGTGTCAGGACAGAGGACTCAGAGCTGCTTCTGAAAGTGGCCAGAGCAATGGGAGGGGCGCTCGCAGTGCCCGGGGAGAGTTTCTGGGAGGTCTTGTGGCAGTGCGTCCTTTCCTGTAATAAATTCGCAAATGCACTGTATTTTCCACCACATCTCTTATTTCATATTATACTGCCCAGGGTAAACTGGCTTCATGTGACTCCTGAAAGCAAGATTCTCTGTTGTTTAGGAAAGGAAAATGGAGAACATGATTTTATTGTTTGTTTGTAGACAGGTGTTGGCGCTGGAAGCCTGAGACAGTAGGATCAGAAGTTTGAACCCAGTCCTGGCTGTTTACCAGTGCAGTGGAAGTGGAAAGGGCTGGGCTGTAGCCTGGCAGGGGACTGGGTTCGGTCTGTGGTGCCACGCACGTGTGCAGTTAGTGTGTCTGTTTTCCCGCCCTCCCTCGTCTACGCAGTCTGCTCCCAGAGGCAGGCCTGCCTATGCCTGTCTTTGTTTCTTTCCTCCTGCTGATATGCCACAGGTCAGACCCATGGGTGTTCTCCCACTGAGCCACATCCCCAGCTCACTCTTCAACTTCTAATTTTATTTATTTGTTTGTGTATTTAGTGGTACTTGGGATTGAATCCATGGTCATTACACTGAAACACATTTCTAGTGCTTTTTATTTATCTTTATTTTCTTTTTTGGGTACTGGGAATTGAACTCAGGACCTCATGCTTACCAGGCAGCTGCTGCAGCACTGAGCCATATCCCTGGCTGGGTTAGTTTTTTATTTTGAGCCAAAGACACCCTAAGCTGCCCAGGTGGGACTTGAACTTCTGCCATCCTCCTGCCTCAGCCTCTCAGTGGTGGGATTACAGGTGCACCTCCATGCCTGGTTTAGGAATTACTACTTCTGTAAATGTACATGCGGTTGTGGGCTCCTTGGGGGCATGTGTGTGCCTCGCCGGGATACCTGCTGCATTGTGAGAGGAAAAGCAGATTGGGACTCTGGAGGAGCCACACGAGATGTAACTCACTTTGTGGCGTGTTGGTGTCTTGCACCTACATGTTCCCTTTCTGTGCATCTTTTTCATGTGTAAGAAAGTATTTCCTTGTGCCATTGGTAATCTAAGAATACAGTAATTTTCCTGGCTTGTTTTTTTTTATATCGGTACCGGGAATCGAACTCACGATGGTTCACTTGCAAGGCAGGCGCTTATGCTGCTGAGCTAAATCCCCAGCCCCTAATTTTCCTGTTAATGTTCTATACTTTTCCTGAACATTACTAAATTTGCTTTTTTTGCTTATGAAAAATTCAAACAAAAATAGGGTATCAGTGAATTCTCCATGATCAACAGCTAGTTAATAGTAAAAGTATTTTTTGTTTGTTTGGTTTGGGCTGTGCTAGGGATCGAACCTAGGGCTTTCACGTGCAAAGCGTACACGCGACCACGAGCTGTATCCACAGACCCATAGGTTTGCTTTTAAGTGGTATTTGCACACTCCAGAAATAACTTCCTGTATACATATGGGATGTATGGGACACCCTGTTTTTCTGGAGTGGGGAATGCTGGGTGACAGAAGTTGCCCGTGCTGGGGGTGCTGGGGTGGAGAGGGCCAGGGCCAAGCCATGGGGGTGGGGCGGAGGTGGGCAGGTGGGGGAAAGGCCCTCCAGGTGCTACACCTGCACATGTGTGTGTTCTCTTTTCTGTGGTGGCAGTACTGGGGATTGAACCCAGCACCTTCATATGAGCCATGTCCCCACCAAGTTGTTTGGTTCTCATTCTGATCCTGAACTTGTGACCCTCCTTGCTGGCCCTCTCAGAGTGCTGGGATCATAGGCATGCCGTGGTTACAGTTGATTCCTGTGGTCATTGAGGAAGCAGCTGAAGTGGTGACAGTGTCTGTTAGACATGGAGCGAATCTAGGACTTGGTTTGCCTCCTTAGGGAATTTATTTTTAATTAAATTCATATTCAGAGAAAGATTGACATTCTGTACAACTCACCTGTTTCATGTGTGCAGTTTTTCCTGTACTACATTGAGTGGTGTAGCAAACAGCATTATTGCAGAACATTTCATCATCCCAAAAGAAATCCTGTGCTCATTAGTGGTTACTCCTCATTTAGAGTATTTTTAATATTGTTCAGTGATGTAACAGTCATTAAAAAGACTCTTCCCTCATCTTTCTCGGGTTTTTTTGTTTGTTTTGTGAGATCTCACGAGGCAGTTCAGACTGACCTTGATCTTGCTCTGTAGCCCAAGCTGACGTTGAGCCTGTGGTTCTCCAGCCTCAACCTCCTGAGTGGTAGGATCACAGATGTTCCCCCCATGTCCCTTTTGGAGATGAAAATAATATGACGCTCTTTTACTATTTGTATTAGGCAAGCAAAAATGCATTCTTTTTGTGAAATAATAAATGAGTGTGTGTGTGTATATATATGTATATATGTATATATGTATGTGTGTATATATGTATGTATATATATATGTATACATACACACACATATGTACTTTTTTTTCTGTGCTTGCCAGGCAGATGCTTATGCCACTGAGCTATATCCCCTTTTATTGTGTTTTTTGAGACAGGGTCTTGCTAGGCAGTTCAGGCTGGCCTTGAGCTCACTTTGTAGGCCAGGCTGGTCTCAAACTCGCAATAATCCTCCTCCTTCAGCCTTCCGAGTGCCAGATTGTAGGTGTCTGCCACCTGCCTGGCTTTTGAGCATATATTTTAAAAGTACACTTCTGCTGGGAGGGGTCTTGCTCTGTAGTGTGTGACACTGGAAAATTATAAGCCAAGGGTGCGATGTGAGTGTAGTTCAGCATACATGTGAGTAGATTTGCTGACGGTAGAGAATGCCTCAAAGGGATTCAGAGACTGCTGAGGTCATGTGACTCCCCCGCCTAGCCTGGGTAGCTGGGACCACCTACGTGTGTATGATGTGCACCTGGCCACTCAGGTACTGTTCTGGCACTGGGTGTAGAACCTTGAGTCACAGAATGAAGTTCTGGTGAGGGTTGCCCTGGGTGCCCTGGAGGGGCGGGGAGGATGGGTTTGAATGAAGCCTCTCCAGCTGTTGGAAGAGTCTGTAGCGGGGTGGGGTAAGGGGCACACAAGGGCCACATTGAGCCCGGTTTCTGCCTTGGGTACCTGACGTGGTGGTCCACAGTGTCACCACTGAGATGAGCAGTGTGGAGGTGGATGAATGAATGAGACACCTGCTATGAACAGCTAGACAGCATCTGGCATCTTGCTCTCCTCTGAGGACTTGTGTGAAATTGAACCCAGGGCGTTCATACTAAGCTATATGTCCAGCCCCTTAAATTTTTTATTTCAAGATAGGGTCTAGATCTCTTGCCCAGGATGAGCTTCAATTTATGATCCTCCTGCCTCAGCCTCCCAGAGTGCTGGGGTCACAGGTGTGCACCACCACACTGGCCTTGCTCCTGCTGTGTTTTATTACCTCCGTCTTCTGTCTCCAGAGGCCGTGCAGTCCTCGTGTCTTCTTCACAGTGACTGAGGAGGTGCCCAGGTCATGGTGAAATCCCTGCTGTGGACCCACAGTGGCTCGCAGAGGGCGATCTCCCCGCTGCTCTGCTGCTGGCTCCCTGCTGCAGCTTCCCACAGCTCCCGCTGCAGCAGAGTGAAGGCCTCGAAGCCTCCCTCCCCAGCCACGCGGCCCCGTCCCGACTCAGTGCCTCTGTGGGTCTCCGAACCCTCTTTGCCCTTGGCCAATCACACTCGGCATTTGATCTTCCCAGGTTTGAGGTGTGCCGGGGATTGAACATTCAGCCTTAAGCATGCCAAGCACATACCCTGCTAGCACACTCCAGCCGTGTCACATATTTGTGCATTTATTTTTATTTTATTTTATGTTTTTGTGCATTTATTTTTGTGCATTTATTTATGCTGTGCAAAAGATCAGACCCTGGGCCTAGTGCTGGGCAAGTGCTTTACCACTGAGCCTCACATGCTGCCTTACTAGTTTTAAATAAGTTGCTCTGTTTGAATCAGGATTCAAACATGGTACCTGTGTTATATTAAAAAGAAAAAAAGAAAAAAAACAACCTTCTCACTACTCTGGGAGGCAGAGGCAGGAGGATCACAAGTTTGACCCTAGCTGGGGCAACTTAGGGATTTAGCAAGAGCCTGGCTCAAAATAAAAAACCAATAGGAATAGAAATGTAGCTCCATGTGAAGTTCCCTAGTGTAATCCCCAGGACCCACATCCCTCAAAAAAGGAGAACAGCAACAACAAAAAACAACCCCACAGGAAACAATGTAACAAGACTTCATTGAGGTATTACTGAATTTCAATAAACTGCACATAGAGCCTATAATTTGATTAGTTTTTTATATTATTCATTTATGCAGTGCTAGGAGTTGAATATTGAACCAGTGCCTCTTGCATGCTATAGAGAAGTACTCTACCCCTGAGCTACTGAGCTGTTCCCAGCCCTTTCTTAATCTTATTCTGAGGCAAAATTTTGCTGTGCTATCAGGCTGGCCTTGATCTTGTGATTATCTTGCTTCAGCCTCCTGTGTGGCTTGGATTCCAAGTGTGCACTGCTTTACTGAGTTTATATTTTATAGGTGCATGGTTATTTGTTCCTGTCTGTGGCTACAGTGTGACATTTCTGTGCATGTATACAATGTGGAAGGATCAGATCAGGGCAGGGTGATGGGTACATGGATTAGGTTAGGCATTTCCTGTTTCTGGGGAGAGCAGTCAGCATCTTCCTGTTTGATTTGTTTTGCCTGCATCTGTGAAATCATTACCATGGTCAGTCAGGATTGTGTGTGTGCCCCTCACTCCCCAAAGTTTTCTGGGCCCGGTTGTCATATTCTACCTAACTGGCTGTCACTAGATGAGTGTGCATAGTCCAGAGTTTTGTAGGACAAGAATGGAGTCATGTGTAACGTGTCTGGATTGCTTCTTTCAGCCATCAGTCTCCCTTCCCCTTCCCTTTCCCTTCCTTTCCCTCCCCTCCCCTCCCCTTCCCTTCCCTCCCTTCTGTCTGTCTGTCTGTCTGTCTGTCTGTCTTTTTGGAGACAGGGTCTTACTCTGCAGTCCAGGCCAGCCTTAAGCATGAGGCAGCCGGTCCAGGCCGCCCCTGAGCTTGCAATCTTTGTGTCTCAGCCTCCTGAGTGCACTGGCCCCATGTAGTTAAATCTAGACACCATGCTTCTGGTAACAGGATCGGTTATTCATTTTTTTTATTGCTTAGTATTGTGGAGAACAAATATTTTTATTCATACCTGTTGATGGGCCTTTGCCTTATTTCTGTTGTTTGGCTGTTACAGATAAAGCTGCTAGGAATATTTGTGGTAGAGTGTGTGAACATATTTCCTTCTCTCTTGGGTCAGTGATTAAAAGTGGAAATCGTTTTTGCTTGGCTATTTCAGGTGGGAGGTCCCCTTGCTACTTCAGGTTGATCAAAAGCATGCATGTTGCTTTGTTTTGTTTTGTTTGTTTTGAGACAGGGTCTTACTGTGTGATCTAGGCTGGCCTTGAACTCTTGGTGATCTTCCTGCCTCAGCCTCCCTGGTGCTGAGGTTTTAGGCCAGGCATGTGACACCATTCCTGGCTTGCACATTGCCCTTTAATCTATGAATTTCCTTTTTTTTCTTTTTGGTTTTCCTCACAGTTTATCTTTGGGAAATGCCTAGATTTCTTTTCACGTCTCCCTCATTTTGGATTCAGGGTTTCCAGCCTCACACTTTTATTTTTTTGGTATTTTTGAGACAGGGTCTCACTATGTAGTTCAGGCTGGCCTTGAACTCCTTGCTTATATATCATCCAGGCTGGCCTTAAATTTGAGGCAGTCTTCTGCCTCAGCCTCCCAGGTGCAGGGATTATAGATGTGCACTGCCATGCCTAGTGCCCTTGCAGTCTTTCCAGTGTGTCCCTTGTCCTCTGCTTCCTGTCAACTGTTCGATTTAGAAGCCTAGTTCGAGCGGGTGACGCTTATTTCGGCAGGAGTATTTCACAGGAGCTTAGTGAGCCCTGTTCAGGGTGAGTACGTCTGCTGCCCTCGCCGTCATGCTGCCTTCATAGCCCCACACGCCTGTAAACCCTGCAGACTCACGTGTTTCCTGTTCAGTGTCGCTGCAGGGTAGGAACTGCACAGGGAAGGTCTTTGTCCACTTCACTGCTGGATCCCAAGTGTCCAGATGATGGTTTAGTGTAGCACATAGCTGGCACAAAACAAAAATCTCTTGACTCAGTGAGTGGAAAAGAGAGGCAGAGTTGTCCCGACACTCACCGCCGCCCATAGGAATGTCATTCTTAACATCATGTTGTGTGCTTGACACCGCTGTTAGGCACAGTGTTCTGTCTTCTGGGGCTCAGGCAGTGAGAAACTCAGAAATGGAAGCCTGCCCGAGTCCCAGGTCGCAGACTGCGCCCGTCTCCCGAGAATCACAACAGGAGCCACCAGTCCTGAGTGGTGGCAGGGCCCCTGCCCCTCTGCCCTCCCTCCTCCATGCGCTGGGACCATTAGTGTGGACCCCCTCGTGTACTTGGGTCTTCATGGTCACCCAGAAGGCTGGACTCCGCAGCAGCCCTCCTTCCACCCTACATTCCTTGGGACGGTGCGTGGGCGCTGTGAAGCTGAAATGCAGCAGGGCCTCCCCGCTGCTCCCTCCGTGTTGTCGCCCTTGCACTGTTCCTTCCACCTGCAGAGGCCGTCTGGGCTCAGCTCACACTGCTTCCCAGCACTCATGCCGGGCAGTGTCCTGTGTCGTCCTGCTGTCGCCTCACACTTCTGCTTGCCTGCGAGACTGCTGCTGCGAACACTGGGTCAGCAGCCCCGTCACCCCTGCCCGCTGTCCATGGGCTGGTCCCCTGCCGCTGGCTTAATCTCTGGCAGGGCTTCCTGCCCCGTCACCTGCTTGCTTGGCATCAGTGCAGCTAGACCAGTTTTCTTTTTGTTAGTTTGTGAATGGTATCTTTGTCCATCTTTTTACTGTCAGTCTTTCTTTATCCTGATGCCTCAGGTTTGTCTAAGCAAGTTTTTATTCAGATCTGAAAGGCAATCTGTGCTTTTCCTTGGGCATTTACATTTAGTTTCATTCTGTTTCTTTTCGTGCAGTTATTGATAGGTTTGTGTTTAGGGCTACAGCTCAGAGCTTTCCACGTGACCCATCTGTTCTGTGTGCTGTGTTTCTTTTGGCTTCATCTTGCACTGATTTAGTATGTATTGTTCTGCATTCCGCCCTAGCTTGGTAGTACTGTTCTTTTTGCTTATAGTGTTAGGGATCAAACCCAGGGCCGTGTACACATTAAGCAAGTACTCTTATTGCCGGGTTTTGTACCCCCAGGCCCCAGTTGTGTTCTATTTAAAAACACTTCCTGGGCCACGGCTATAGCTCAGCAGCAGCACAAGCATCTGCCTGCCAAGTGCGAGGTCGTGAGTTTAAAAACTGGTTTAAAAAACCAATCAATCGGGCCTGGGATTTAGCTCAGTGGCTTAAGCGCCTGCCTGGCAAGCATGAGGTCGTGAGTTCGATCCCCGGTACAAAAAAAAAAAAAAAATCAATCTATCAATAAAAAAGACTTCATGAAAACTTTTTTTTTTTTGGCAGCACTGGGGACTGAACTCTCAGTCTTTGCACTGAACTACATCCCCAGCCTTTTTTATGTTATTTTGAGGCAGGAGCTTGCTCAGTTGGTAGGCTAGGCTTGAATTTGGCAATCTTCCTGCTTCAGCCTCCCAAATAGCTGGGATTATAGGCATGTATTACCTCACCCTGCATAAAATTCTATTCTTTTAGTGGTTACCATGGAGATTACAATTCATAGCCGTGGTTTATCAGTTGGGTGTTAGCTTGGTGCTTTACTGGCTCGCTAGGCGGCACACTTTATGACGTGTACCGCTCCTGAGCCTGGGGTTCCTGTGGGAGGGACACTGTTGTTGCATATTTAGCTCACTCTTTCACCCACTTGCTCGCTTGCTTATTTGTTATTTATTTTTGTGGTGCTGGTGGTTGAAGCCAGGGTCTTACACCTGCCAGGCAAGTACTCTGCCAGTGAGCCACATGTCCATCTCTGTTTATTTTGACACTGGGTCTCTTAAGTTGCCCAGGCTGGCCTTGAACCTGTGCTCCTCTGATGTTAGCCTGCAAGGTTGCTGGGGTTCTAGGCATGTGCTGCTCTGCTTGAACTTACATATTTTAATTCTGATAATAAAATATTGCCTCACATAACTCCTTCATTTGGGTTTACCAAGACAGTCACTATTTGGTTGCTTTTTATTTTACTGTGCGCTTCTTGAGTTTTTGTCTGGGCTCGTTTTCCTTTTGACTGAAGAGCATCCTTGATACTTTCTAATGTGGGCCTGTTAGGAAATGATTTTCTCACCTTTGTCTTGAAGGCCACTCTTACAGCATAAAGAGTTCTAGGCTTTGAGTACAGTGGTCCTTGGTGTCTGCAGATCCAGCTGGCTGCGGACTGAAGACACTGGGAGACGGCTTCCCTCTGTGCCAAACTTCTCATTCTCAGTAGTGCGCTGCAGTGACATGCCATGGTAGGGTTGTAAGTAATCTTAGTGTGATTTTGGGGACACACACAGATACGTATCCCCTAGAAAACAGCACCCAGCAAAGCTAAGTGCTGATATGGTTGTGGGTTGCTTTGTGTTTGCGTGACTGGAGTTAAGCCCAGGGGCGCTTGCGCCACCACTGAGTAACATCCCAGCCCCCTTGACCAATATCGTGAGCTCAGCTCACGAAGTTGCCATGTTGGCTTCAAACCTGTGGTTCTCCTGCCTCAGCCTCCCGAGTCTTGGGCCACTGTGCCTGGCTTATATGCTGACTCTTCTTGTGAAGTTGGAGGGATGGGAAGACAGAAGACAGGAGGTGGTGCCTCCCTAGCTGGCCACAGCTCCGGAAGGAACCCTGGTCACCCTGCTCTGGTTCAGTCCTCTGCAGAGTCTCGTGTGCTCCTGGGACACTTCCTGTGGCAGCTGTGAGGGGCAGTGCCCCCTCTTCCTGTCACTTAACCTGTCAGGGTTGCCCTGAAGGTCTTAAGTCTTCTGTGCTTCCTGCTCTGACCCTTGGCCTCTCTGCAGCTGAAAAAGCAGCTGCATTGACTTTGAGGTCCTGCCCAGGGTGTGTTGAGGGCCCGAGCTAGCCCTCACCACTGGGGAGGCAGGGCTAGCTGTGCCCTTGTGGGGACCACCTTCTAATCCCCAGGGCTCCCCCGTGTCTGCTAGGCTGCTTCCTGTGCCCTGGGCACACCCAGTGTGGCCTGTGAGAGCTGTTGGGGCGCAGTCTGTTTGAAGGCGTGGCCCCCCTAACTGGGCAGGCCCGCACAGGCTCGCCTGTCTTCCTGTTTGCAGCACCTGGCAGTCCGGTCCAGCGCAGCCCCACCCTGAGGGGGCGCCTTGCACGTGAGCTTTGCCTGTGGCGCCTTCCCTGATTTCCCTGGGGAGGAAGCACTGCACAGACCTTGCTGAGCTCCCGCAGTTGTGTGTCCCAGGCAGCCTCCTGCTCTGGGCCGCCCCTGTGACGGTCCTTCTGGGGAGGGTAGCCCTCCTCTCCCTGGGACACCCTGCCAGGGATGCAGCCTACTTTCTGCGTGGCAGTTTTCCATTGTGTCAGGCAGAAAACCCCTCCCCCAGCCTTTTTTTGGTGTGTGTGGACTGGGGGCTAAACCCCCCAGGGCTTTTGCTGTGATCTGTATCCCCAGACCGGTTTAGTTTTTGTGTCACTAAGTTTTCAAGGCTGTGCTGGAACTTGTGATCCTCTTCCCTCATCTTCCTGAGTAGCTGGAACTATAAGCATGTGCCACTGTGCCAGGTTAATTTTTTCTTAAAATATTTAGATGAAGTTGAGTATAAAAGAAATTTCTAAAAGTAAGATCCTGCTGTTTTTTATTTTTGTTTTTTGGTAGACAGGGCCTTGAACTTGGTGATCTTCCTACTTGAGCCTCCTGAGTAGCTGGGTCACAGGCCTGCACCATGGCAATAGACAGACAGGTCAGGTGCATTGGTTTGCAGCGGTTTGACAGGGCTCATATTGAGATTTAGGAAAACGGTGAGCAGGTTTATTTACTTTGAAGATGATTGTGGCCTAGGTCATGTTATGTTTTAAAGTTACTAAGTAGCCAGGAGGGAGTGGACTGTCAGGGACAGGGCATCTTTCATGTGCTCTCTCCATCAGATTCCACACGTGGGCTCTCTGAGGTTGGTGCATAGTGCTATGTGGCATGGAGCTGGGCTTTCAGGTCAGGTCTGTGGGGCCCCCAAATTCTCCTGTTCCTGCTTGGTGATTTACATGAATGTCCTTCCCGGTGGCAAATCTGAACTCTGTCTTCCAGCGGAATACACACATGCACAAACCTTTTGCCTTTCCTGGAAAACAGCGACACCTGACGCACCAGTGTCCTCTATTTCACATGTGTAATTCTTACATTGCTGGAAATGTTCTGAGTATAGTGGATTTAAAGCCTGGATTTGGAACCCTCCAAAGATGTATGCAAAAATATGTGCTCATTTTTTTGTGGCGTCTATTAGCTTTTCATACCTTTAGCAGATTCTCAGTAGGTTCTGACCAAAACAAAGCAGAGTCTTTGAAGTGCCACCCTTTCCATTAGTGTTTTTCCAGTACTTCATTGTAGAACCATGTCCAACAGGAAGTGCACTGTTATTTTTACGACATTAATATTCTTCTATGTGTATGGGCACTAGAGTTTTTTAATAGCTGGAAAACAGTCCATGGAAATTGAATATTACCAGATATACCAGCCTTTGTTGGCCGTATTTTAGCTTTCTTTTCATTTTTTTCTTACAAGCATTTTAGATTTCTGTGTACTTTTTTTTTTGGTACCAGGGATCGAACTCACAACCTTGTACTTACCAGGCAAGCACTTAAGCTACTGAGCTAAATCCCCAGGCCCCCAGATTCCCATGTACTTATAACACTTTCTCATATTTTGGATTATGTATTTTCTTAGACTTTCAGAATGTGTCATGGCTCTGTATCTTCCTCACGTGTCCTCTGGTGGGGAGGGCATGGCTTCCTGTTCTGACTGAGCTTTGTGGGGCTGGAGAGGAAGGTGCGTCATCTGTGACAGGATTGCTGGGCCACCTGTTGCAGTGTGTGTCCTCAGCTTGCTTACTTCTTCGTTATTTAGTTACAAGTGTCTTCATTCAGATTTGTGGTTTCCTTTGCATATACGCCTGTGGTTTCTAATTTTTAAATTCTTTTGTCCCATTTGTTCTAGTTTTTCTTGTGCAAACTTTAAATTTTTCTTTCATGTTTATTTCTAAAGTCTCATGAAGTAAAAAATATTGAGCTGGGGGTAGTGGCACATGCCTGAATTCGGAAGGAGCATCACAAGTTCGAGACCAATCTGGGCAATGTAGTGAGGCCCTGTCTCAAAGTAAAACAGTAAAAAGTGCTGGGGGTATAGCTTAGTAGTGGACTGCCCCAGCATTCCACTCCCAGTATCACAAAAATTAAATTAAATCAAATGAGCTAAAGATCTGTCACATGTTCCCTCTGGCTCTGGCCCTCACCTTCAATCTCACTCTCAAAATTGAACCCAGGACCTCGAGCAGCATACGAGCCAGGGACTCTTGTCTAAGGAGTTGTATTCCCTGCCCTCTGTATTGCTTTTTTCTTTTTCTTTTGCAGCATTGGCTTTGAACCAAGGGCCTCTGAACGCTCTGACAAGTGCTCATTAAGCGATATCTCCAGGCCTTTTACTTATTTTGAGATAAGATTTTTTTTAAATTTTATTTAAAGAGAAAAAAAGCAATACAGAAAAAAGGGTACAAACAACATAAAACCTCAAAAAAAACCATAAATCACTAGTTGACAAACCACATACTCCCCGAAATAGCTGTTCATGTTACAAAATTAAGGCAAACAAAGTGAACACACAGTGAAGCTGCAAACAGAAAAAACAGGATAGAATAAAGCCAATTAAGACAGTATAGTGAAATTGGCACAGAACATCACAGCAGGTCACCAGGACAACAGTAACAGGCAACATTGTATATCTCGTTGTCTTCACAATAGTTATTCTTCTACTAGGTAGAGCAAAATCAAAGAAATACACAACATTATAGAACACTTCAACACAGTATTGAATAGAGCAACACCATTAATCAGGACAAAGCAAAA